>RJWT010026986.1:0-15642 GCA_004365215.1 Cuniculus paca | reverse complement strand
AACAACAACAACAAAAAAAAAAACACAGGAGGGATGAGATGAGCAAAGATCTGTCTAGGAGGTTCCACAATGAAATATCAAGGAAAAAGAAGAACAAAAGAAGACAGGGAAGAAAATTATTTTTATTATTATTTTTAAATTCCCTCAAATGAAGGCTAGAAGTTTCCAGAGTAAAAAGTTGCAGCCTGTATCTAGCAGTTTAAAAAAAATTACACCAATGCACATCACTTTTTGAACTTTTTAAACACCAACGCTAAAGGAAAACTGTCAAAATCCTACATAGAGGAGGAAAACACAGGTCACATATAATCTACCTAGAATTAGCTCCACTGGCAGCTAGAATGCAACAGAACAGTATCTTCTCAAGTCAGAAGGAGGATTATTTAGCCTAGAACCTACATTCAAACTATTAATCAAGCATGGAATAAAGATAATTGCGGAAAACATGGCTTCCAAAATCTCACTTGACATATGCCCTTTCTCAGGAAGTAGCTTGAGAAGCAATCTGTCCAATAGGAGCAAAGCTAGGCAGGAATCCATCAGCTCCAGGACACAAAGCACCCTGCAAAGGACAGAGGCAGAGGGAAGGACCCACTCGGGGAAAAGCAGGGGTGCTGTAAAGGGGAGACAGGGCAGATAGATGTTCCATCCCCTCGGGGGGGTGATTTTTTTTTAAAGTATTTAGAAACAATTAAATATATTTGATTGATAACTAAATAAACAAAAATACAATTATATATATCTCAACATGAATTATTTTTCAAAATAAAATTAGCTAAAAAGCCAGTCATGCTATACATCAATAGAATTATAACGAGGATATAATAACTTTTATATAAGTTTCAAAACACAAAAATACTATCTAGTATTTGTTAATATTTGTAAACTAAGATAAAGGTGTTTAAAGATGGATCGGAAGGTTACAAACTTGCATTTTATTTGCCTATGAGTAAGAAATAAGGAAAAAGGGCCTGAAGATCAAGGACAGAGAATCTGCACCTGAGCAGACTGTGTTATGTATTTCAGTAACTATGAGAGGTAGCATAGCGTAGTGATTATTAGCTCATGTTCTGCAGCCTGCTTACTAGTTGTATGACCTTGAGCTTACTAGTTGTATGACCTTGAGCTTACTACTTAACTACCGTATTTCTCACTTACCTCTTTATACAACAGTGTCACTCATTAGACTGAAATCTAGTACTGTGAAGATTAAATGGGTTAATAGACTATGTAACATTTAGGGTAAGGCCTGATACATACTTATTAATTTTCCCATTGCTGGGACAAAATATCCAACACTCACATTTTAAAGGAAATACACTTTCGATTGCTGGCTTTGTTTTGTTTTGTTTTGTTTATGGCTCATGGTTTCAGAGATTTTGGTTCATGGTAGGCTGGCTCCAAGGCAGAAGAAGCATCACAGTGTAAGAACAGGGGGGAACAAAGTTGCTCACTTCATGAGGCCTAGGAAGCAGAGTGCAGAGGAAGTGCACTTGAGTAGAAGGGACCCGAGAGCACACATGGTCCCCAAACTGACACCTTTGTGACCTACTTAGAGCCACCCAGAAGTGTGCTTTACTAATCCCCTAGGTGGTTCTCAAGTCAAGCGGGTCAATTGTTTCTCAAATTGACAGTCAAGATTAACTGTCACAGATAAGAAATTTATTTACTATATATTTAATGTAATTATTTGGAAATAAAAGATTTGAAGAAAGTTACTTATATTCAATTCTAGTATATATATGTAGTGATTTGTAATACTGGTTTCTATATGTCTGGTTTCTAAAAATTACTTAGTTGTTTTTTAAAGTCTTGAAAGCAAGATACAACTGCATACTCATTTGAACAGACAAAATGAAGAACACTGACAAATGCTAGCAAGGATGTGGAGAACCAGGAACTCTCATTCATTGCTGATGGGAATACAGTGGGAATGCCTCTGTAGACAGTTTGACAGCTCACCACACAATCCAGCAATTATGACCCGTGGTGTCTATCCACAGGACTGCAAAATTTTGTCTGTGCAAGGGCTGAGGATTTAGCTCAGCGGACTAAGCACCTGCCTGGCAAGTGCAAGGTTGTGAGCTCGATCCCTGGTGCCACAAAAAAAAAAAAAAATTTTGTCTGTGCAAAAACCTGTATGTAGACGTTTATAGCAGTTTTTCTCAGAGTTGCCAAAAGTGGAAGACAATCAAGATACCTTTCAACAGATAAACAGATAAACCAATACATCTAAATAATAGAATTATATTCAGGGCTAAAAAGAAATGAGTTATTAAGCCATCAAAAATATGGAGGAAACTTAAATGCCTATTGCTAACTGAGAGAAGTCCATCTGAAAGTGCTATACATTGTATGTTTCCAACTATATGGCATTCTGGAAAAAGCAAAACTATGAAGACAAAAACAAAAAAGATTCACGGTTTCCAGAGTTAGCGAGGAGACACAGAATTTTTAGAGGAGAAGGAAATGCTATATATAATACTGTGATAGTAGGTACATGTCATCATATATTTGCTGAAACCTAAAAAATGTACAACACCAAGAGTGAACCCTAATGTAAACTATGGGCTTTGGGTAATAATGATGTCAGCATAGATTGATCAGTTGTAACAAACAACACTTGGTCAAAGATATTGATGATATGGGGGTGCTGTACATGTGTAGGAATAGGGGGACTATAGGAAATCACTATACCTTCTCATATCTGCTGTGAACTGAATACTGTTCTAAATAATAGTTTATTTTTTAAAAAGACAAGTACAATTTAGCTAAAAGAAAGAAATACAAGTATTTTATCCCTAAAAAGAAAAAAAACATTAGCATAAAAGTTTAGATGAGAACTTTCTCTTCTAGCTGGCATGCCATAACCAAATACAGACTACCCTTATACCCTTAAGCCCCTAGAAAAGTATATGTGGTAAAGTATATGGGAACTTATCCAAGCAAATGCCAGAGATGGGGCAACTGTATAGAGAGAGAGAATGCCAGAGTCTGCATAAGATCTGTGGATACAAAGTAGTCCATGGTCTAATAGAGGGGGAGACAGACATGAAAAGAAGTCTTTGCAGTGTTTAAATAGATGACAGGACATCTGAGGATGTAATTCAGTGCCAAATCATGCGCTTTGCATGTGTGAATCCCTGGGTTTAATCCCCAGCACTGAAAAAAAGAATGATATCAGACAGTGGAGTAATCTTGGGATGGGGCAGACACGGGTGTGAATGCCAGCACTCTAGCACACCAGTCTCTCCTGGTTCTCTCCTATCTCAGTGGCCATTCGTTTCTTAAATTCTTTTCTGACTCCTCCTCATTTTCCCCTCTCTTAAGTAGAGGAGACCCCCCCCAGCTGGGGCTTTTCTTTTCCCCTGTATTCACTCCCTAGGTTGGCTTCTGGCTTTAGGTATTATCTCCATGTTATGATTCTCATTTGTTACTTGCATCTTGAGAAATTTCTTGAGTTCTGACCTCTCCCCCAACCCCAGACTCATCTATTCAATTATGTATTTGAAATATCCTGGTGGAAGTTGCTATGGTTTTGATGTAATTTGTCCCCTCCAAAACTCATGTTGAAATTTGGTCCCTAATGTAAGTTTTGGGAGGCTGTAAGAGGTGATTAGGTCACTAAGGGATCAATGCCATTCTCAAGGAAATGATGAGTTCTTACGGAAGTGAGTCAGTTATCCCAGGAGTAGACTGTTAGAAAACAAGGTCGGTCCTCACACTTTATCTTCACTTTTATGTATCTGCTTGGTTTTCTGCTTCTCAACATGATATGGGCAACATGAGGCCCTCGTTGAATGCTGGCACCATTCTCATGGACTTGAGCCAAAATAAATCTCTGTTTATTACAAATTATGTAATTTAAGTCTGAGAAAGAAAAATGAAAAGGCAAAACAAAAAAAATTTTTTTAAATAATAGCCAAAATGTTTCCACAATTGATGAAAATGATAAATCCACAGATCTAAGAAGTATTTCCAAACTCAGGAAGAATAAGCATGCAGCAAATCACACTGTGAAACAGCATAATCACACATTTGAGAACCAAATATAAAGAGAAAATTTTAAAGGCAGCTAGTGGAGGAGACATTATACACAGGGAAAGAAAAATATACAGGCTCCTTATCAAAATTATTTAAGACTGAAGAAAACACAGTGATT
This sequence comes from Cuniculus paca, assembly GCA_004365215.1. Classification (NCBI taxonomy): domain Eukaryota; kingdom Metazoa; phylum Chordata; class Mammalia; order Rodentia; family Cuniculidae; genus Cuniculus; species Cuniculus paca. Next base: position 11,480 of record RJWT010026986.1, on the reverse strand, counting down.
TTTTTTAAAGCATGTCAATCTGCATTTCTATACTCAGCAAAAGTATCAACAATGAAAGCAAATAAAAGATTCTCAGAAAAACATTGGATTTGGTAGTTTCTTAACTATGACATCAAAAACTCAGGCAATAAAAGAAGAACTAGATGAACTGGAATACATCAAAATTGTAAAATTCTGTGCACCAAAGCACACAATAGAATAAAACCAAGCTACAAAGTGAGAAAAATTATTTATAAACCAGTATCTGGTAAGCAGTTTGTATCCAGAATTTATAAGTAACTTCTAGAATTCTGTAACAACAAGAAGCAAACAACTCAGTTTTTAAAAAATGATCAAAGAACTTGAATGAACATTTATATGAAGATAATATTCAAATGGATAATAGTACATGAAAAGATCCTCAATATTGTTCATCATTAAGAAAGTGTAAATCAAAGTCACACTGAGATATCACCTCATATCTATTAGGGTAGTCACTATAAAAAGTAGAAAATAAGAAGAGTTGGGAAGGTTGTAGACAAATTAGAACTCTTGTGCAATGTTGGTGAAAATTATGGGACAGCCAATGTGGAATATAGTATAGTGATTCCTCAAAAATATTAAACAGAATTTCTGTCTTATCTGGCAATTCCATTTCTTGGTATATACTTAAAAGTATCAAAAGCAAAGTCTCAAAGAAGTATTTGTGTAGACATATTCATAGCAAAATTATTCACAGAAGTAAAGAAGTAGAAACAAACCTGGCCTCCATTGTTATAAAACAAATGGTATATATTTGCAAAGGAAAATTATTCATCCAATAAAAAGAAAATTATGTCGTATACTACAAACTGGATAAAACTTGAAGGCATATGCTAAGTGAAATAAGCCAGTGATAAGACAAACGTTATATGATTCTGCTTATATGAGAAATCAAATGTACTTGAATTGATAGAAACAAGAAATAGAATGGTGGTTGCTGGGGGCTGGAGGAAAAGGAAAAGGAGGAGTTGTTTAATAGGCATGAAGTTTCTGTTTAGCAACAAGGAAAGGGTTCTGGAGATTGCACAATAATGTAAATCGACTTAACACTCATGAATGTAATACTTATAAATGTTTTTAGTGCTGAGGATCGAACTCAGAGCCTAGTGCATGCTAAGCAAGCTCTGTGCCACCACATTACATTCCCAACCCTCAGCCCCTAGAAAGTAAATTTTATGTTATGCACATCTTGCCACAATCATAAATTATAAAAAAGAAAAAGCAAACTGACCTCAAAAAGATTTTCTGAGATCAAAGAAGAAATTGGAAGCCAAAAGATCATAAAAATAAATAAATATTGTCTCTACATAACAATATTAAAACTTCATAAACTTTTTTAAAATATAAAATTTTGACAAAATGATTCAAAAAAGATTTTCAGGGCAAAAAAAAAAACATTCAGATGAGAGGAAAGATCTGGAACATTAACTAAAAGGGAATGTGCAACCGAGAGTATAAGGATTCTGACTTGGGAACATTGCTATAATTCAGGGTTTGGGGGCTTCCTTCCTTCCTTCCTTCTTTCCTTTCTTTCTTTGCCTGCTGTCTTTGATTGGTTGGTTGGTTTGCTGGTTGGTTGGTTTTTGCTTATAGTGCTAGGAAGCAAACCCAGAGTTTGTCAAGCAAGTGCTCTGCACTAAGATTATATTTGTTCGCTTTTTGGTTATACAAGAGTAGAAGTTTTAACATGTTTATAGGTGAGGTAGAAATAACCAGTAGAAACAAGATTGAAAATATAGGAGAGAAAGAGATCACAAAAAGAAAATTTCTTGGTATACCATTCAGGAAGAGCCTGTACAAATAATCTAGGCTCTTGACAAGAAATATTTAAGATGAACAGGACCCTCCTGTCTCTCAGACCAAACTCATTGAGTACACAGTTCCATCAGGAAAAGACTGAAGTGGTACCCAGGTGTCTCTAAACACTAGCCCTACCTATAGCTTCTCAGCATCAAAAAGGCCATTTTATTCCCCAGAGGACACTGGCTCTAATTTAGTTCTGCTTTAACTGGGTAATTCTGATAGCATGAGCTTGGAAACACCATGACAAACTGATTTCTCTGTAGTCTACCCTCTGACCCCGGAAGTGATTATGTTCCCACCACTATGGTTAGACATGTATCATTTCTGTAATCTGGCAGCATTCAGCTGACTCACTTCAACACAATGTATTTTATTTGTCCCATTTGAATATCACCATGGATTTGTGGTCTTCCACAATTTACATAATTGATCATAATCATTATTTACTTTTTTGAGGCTCAGACTTTCATAGGGCACCTTATGTTAAGTTTTCATTCCCCGACCACAAAATTGGTTGTTCTCCAAAGAATATTTTATGGCAATTGGTAGCAGAGACCTGGATATGCTGACTAAATAGGTGTATTTTATTGTTTTATATGATTGTATGAGAGTTTGATGACAGCAGACTTTTCTTAAAAAGAGAAAGGAATTTACCACTATTTTTACTAATTTTTCATCTTGCTCTAAATTTGACATATCATGCTATCTAGTCTCATACAAAATCATTTGTCCAAACTATACTGTTGCCCTCAAATTTAAATTTTCCATTTTCTTCTCCTCTTTTGACCTCAGACTCCACTATTGGCATTGGCTCCGATATGTACAGGTTTATCACCTGCCTTCCATCAATACCACTCCAGCACCAACTGTCTAAAAGGAAAGCGCCATTCCAGCTTCCCTTCAGAGATCCACCAAAAAACACATGGGCTTAAGGGACCTGAATTCTCAGAAGGAATCTCAGTCAATAAGTAATAATGACCACAACAGGTAAATGCCAGCTACAATTCACAGGTTTTAGAGAAAAACCCTCCAACTCTTCATTCTTAAGATCATCCGAGTTGTTATTTAATTTTTATCACAGGTAGCTTTAGTTTTAACTTTATATTTTTAATTTTTTAAATTTTAAAACAAAAAAAGAATAAAAGCGATGATACAGAATTTCAAAACGAAATAATAGGTTAACAATGGTTAATATATTGCATATTATTATCTTCAAAGTAGTTGCTCAGATTACAACACACAGGCATGAAAAAATGATCAAACAGTGAAAGCACAAACCCTTCTTTTTGACGAACTAGTAGAGATTAGTAGTATAATTATCTATCATATATATATATACATATATATATGTATATATATATATATATTCTTTTCCCTTCTTTTCTCCTTTCCCCCATCCCAGTTGTTCTTTCCTTTTGAGTAATTTCTTCTCCTTTCACTTTCACAGTATCTGTAGCACATTTTGGATCTTATTTACTCTTTCAGTTTTTTTACACTAAGAAAACAATATGATGTTTACACATGCAAATCTGATTTATTTCACTTATGATTTGGGTAAATAGGCATTATTTTTGTTCTGTGTCAGTTGAGTTTGCCAAAACCTAATCAAGAATATTAGCAAATGCAACTTAAAAAATCAAGAATTATTACTGGCTTTTTATACTTTTCCCAAAAATTCAAGTAGATCAATTCTGTTAGGCCCTTAACCAGTACGCACTATTTACTGAGTTCTAAAAGACAAACTCAAACAAAAGACACTTGAGGTGGAATGCATTTCTGTTTCAAATCATATTCACAGTACATCATATTCACGTAGTGTCAATTTCAGGAACCGTCAAAATAAGTTTTAGCCATATTGTCTTTATAGGAAGTAACCTGATTCCTTACATTGTATAACAATTGCCACGACTGTGGTGGTCACTTTCTTCAGAGTAATTCGTGGGTAGGACTAATTAGATCCATATGGTACGAAGCACTGCTTTCTCAAAACCAAACAAGTTGATCAAGTGCCTACTCAAACCGGGTGAGACTGAATTCATTCCATATTTACTTGTTTATTTATTCCAAGTGTCTGTTTCTGTTGTTGCTTTTGTGTTTTGGAAGTGGTACTGGAAATCAAATCCAAAGCCTCACAAATGCTAGGCAAATCATCTACCACTGAGTTACATCCCCAATACTTTGAAATTTTACTTTGTAACAGGATCTCATTAAATTTCCCAGCCTGCCTCAAACTCTCAATCCTGCTTAAGCCTTCCAAGTAGCTGAAATTGCAGGCAGGTACCACTGCACGGGTTAGCTCTGTATCTATTTTTTAAGGGAATGTCCATGCTTATAATCCCTAGAAACTTTTATTATTTAGGATAAACTATCTGCTGAGAAGCTAAAGTAGTGGAACGTCCCATTTGGCAGTCAGGTCGCTGAAGGTAAAGAAATGTCCTTGGTTATCTGTTTTGTGTAGTTAGGTAAGGGAGACACTAGTGTGTTCCACTTCCACAGGAGCCACCAGCCTCTCAGAGTAGAGGGGACCAACTGATGTGAACTTACTTCAGGTTACCTCTGGGCAGATTCAGCCAGACTCCCCTCATGGAGCTCAATTTTCTGAGCAGTCCCTCACCTAACCCAATGATGTCCCTTTCTCCACTCCAGTTTCTGAAGCTGAAGAATTTGGTTTCTTTGCTATGACCAAAGTCTCCCATCATCTGTCTATTTCAGCTCAGCTAGGCTCAGCTATGTCACGGCATAAATCTGTGACAGGCCAGAGAGAGCGGTGGCCTCAAGCCAAGATTCTAATGTGACCCAGATAAAGAGAGAGAGGGTGTAACTCTCCCAAAACCACCAATCTTGAAGATGAACTTTTTGACCCTAGCTGTCCAGGCTATGGACAATTTCCTGTTCCATTTCAGAACACTCAACTCTTTCTAAACCAAGTCATAGCCAAAGTTAGTTATTTAACACTTTAGTTGAAATGTCTTGGAACTATTTCAATTTGGTATTTTTAATATTCTACTTAAAAGTCACCTTTCTGAAGTATTAATTTATTTCTGAGACTCTACTCTCCGAAAGTCATTTTAAAAACTCATTTGGCTTGCACTAAACAGTGAAAGCCAAGGTCATAACTCTAAAAAAAAAAAAAAAAACTTTTCTTTAAAAACAAAGATTAACCCACACATGTTAAAATCAGCATAGCTACAGATCTTCACTTTTCTTTTTGAAGTCAACTTTCCCGTCTTAAATTTTCTATATCTCTCATTAAACAGCCTTAATTAAAATATTCTCAGAGCCCACATTTGCTCCTTTGGTTTCCTGATACTCCTTGCAAAGTATAAATCTGATGATGAGAATTTGGTGCCAATCGTACTTCTGGCACCAGCTACAGATTGAGGATGCTTGATTAGGCAAGAGAAATCAGACACAGAAAGGAAGAGAGAGAGAGAGAGATTAAACTATGGATATATTTAACTAACAATACAGAATCTTATTAGAAGTGGCCACACACAGCCAGAGCAAATGCAGCAAATCTCAACGTGGTTTTCTTTCCCCTCCACAGCCCTTAATGAACAATAACATTCTACAGTCAAGTCAAGGTCTTGACAGATCTAAGAAGTTTATTTCTTGCATGCTCTCAGGTAATATGGTACCCTGTAGAGAGGGTATGTGTGCCTATTATTAAGCCATTGTCTCTTAGTGCCATACCTGCTCTCTGCACTCCACTTTGCAAAGGTACAAGGACCCTGAAAAGTACATCTCTGCTTTACCAACCAGCCAATATGGGGATCTGGGAGAATTCAGGAAGGTTAGAAGAAGAAAGAGTACTCCTTCCTGTCCATTTCCACTTCCTTCCAGTGCCATGTCCATGGTGTTACCTCACCCAGGCTCTGCAGGTAGTTAGTTACAGAAGAAGTTGGCTCCAACCTCCAACTCCTTTTTAAACTCCCAGAATCAGCCTCACTGCACCCCTCAAAGGCACCAGCACCATTCAGGTAGAGTCTCTTCCTCAGAAACCTGCACCCTAGATTCAGAAAGCTGAGGTTTCTCCTTTGGATTCCTAAGGTATTGGCACCATCGACACAGAGCCACTCCTCCAAAGGTCTGAGCCCCAGCAACATAGGATCCTCCTCAAAGATTCTGGGTTCTGATCACCCCAACTGCCTCTTTATCATCTCCCAGTCCTGGGTATTATCTACTTCACATAGTTACCCATTCACTGTGTTACCTCAGCACGACCTTGTTTCATTTTCAGTCCTGAAACACCTCTTTAGTCAATTCCCTATATCCAATTCTTCCTGTAGAAGTAACTAGTTTGATTTCTGGCTAACCAGCTTACTACTGACTGACATAAAAGTACATTCTTTTATTGCTTTAGAAGCAAATGTCAAGCATTGTACCAGTCACCATTTCACAGAGTGCAGCTGGGAACCAGTGATGGAGGAAAAGAGAAATTATTTCCAGTCATCTCAGACCAGGAATGCTAGACCTTGATCAGCTGGTAGGGAAATAGGGTAATTGAGCACACAGCTAAGGAAATACCACCAGATAGAAATTCCTAACTGCCAAAGAACTCCTGCTATGTTGGAAACTCTTCGCAATCATGGAAAATATCCAGACTTCCACATTCCTTATGAGAACACCTTCTTTGCTATCTCTCTCCCTACACACATGCATCTATTTCCTCCACCAGGCCCCACTTGCTGATTTCAGAATGAGAAAAATCTGTAAAGACTAGAGTTATAACCACCCAGCGGGTATGTGCCTTCTGATTGAAATGAAATAAAATGCAGCACTTCTTTAAAAGCCAATTATTTCCAACCTGTTCCATTAGAGTCAAACATGCTAAATGAGCATGTAACATATTGACTTTGTGCCCTGTGGTATCTGGATCCATAAATGTCCTGCTTATCATAATGCTCATCTCCATAGCTCTTGCAAATCAGGACCCTCGTCAGGAGAACATTTATGGCCCATTCATAAGTCACCAAGGAGACAGGCTGCTTAATGTAAGGGGAGTTGGTCTGTCTGACTCTTACACTTCTGGATGGACCCACATGACTGACAGTCAGGAACCCTCTCCACCTGCACCTATGCATTTGAAGAAATGGCGGCAACCCCATGCAGTCAGTGCCATTCTCTGTGAGGAGGAAATCAACCTGCCATCGGATTGTCCAGGCAGAGAGGTGGCCAGAGGAGCTCTGATAAAGCCCAGTAGGAACACGAGATTTGGAGTCAGATCAACATGAGTTTGAATCTTGGCTCTGTATCTAATTCTTTCAGCACAAGACACTGGACAAGTTGCTTAATCACTCTGAGCCTGTTTCCTTCCATGGGAAACAGAAATGATAATGCCTACTTTACAGGTTTGCTGTGAGGATTAAATAATGCAGTGTATACAGAGCTACTTGTACTGTAGCCATCACATTGTAAGCACTTGAGAAACACTAGCTATGATTATTACATTTTGTTTTTTTACAAATATTAACCACCTAGTAGATGCTATACAGCTATAGGACTGTGCTTTCAATGCATCACTTCAACACCTCTACTGTGGGTATAATGGTTGCTTAAAGGCATAAAAGTAAATTTCATGAATTTTTTAAAATGATTATTTCCTAAGTCTCCTCTGGAAGATGCATACCCTCATATCTTCCTCTCTGTCCCCTAAACTCCCTACCATTCTCTTCCACCATTCCCCATTCCCTGAGCAGCTTCTAGAAACAAGTGGAAATGAACTTTCTGAGTTCCTGCTATAGGACCCTCTGCTCCTGACAAGTTTCATCTGTTTCCTACTGTCTGCTGAAGGAATCCTGATGGGTCTGCTCCTGATGATCATCTAAGGGCAGAGGTGATATTTTCCCAGATCCAGCAGGGAGAGTCCCAGGCATCCCACAGAGATGTGTGCAAGACTCTCAACTCACACCCTGAACTTTACACAGGTGTAGCATTTGGGATTCACCAGGAAAGCTGCATAATTACCTGGAAAGAGTGCCATCTGATTGTTCCTTTCTCTGCAAGGGCAATCTCTCCTAATAACATCATCCAACTGAATGCCTCCTAATTCTGTCGGAATGCATTTTAATTATCGCTTCTTCTTATGTTGGTGAGCTGTTGCTGGAGTTTTTGATTTGTGATGGAAAATAGGGAAGCCATAAAGTATTTTGGTGACAGCTCCCTGATTAGGCTGCATTGCAGCAAAACAAGTTGTCACAATAAAACTGATTAATCAAGTTGTCAGAGTAAAACAAATTAATGCCACAAAAACCTTTGCTAGAAATTACCTCTGTATCTGGGTGTATTTGACAGATAGATTCCTTCTATAAGCAGAAACTTTCATCCCATGAACAACTCTGCCAAGCCTGACTTGAGGTCTGAGTTGGACCATTTTCCCTGTATCTGGGGGGTAATTTAGAACCCAGAGGCATATTTGGAGAGAGGAGTCACTGAGTTGAATTTTAGAGACACTCAGTTCCTGCCTGACAGAGAGACTATTAGTACCTGTAGTATAATCTAGTAGCCATAAAAATTTAATGCAAAATAAATACAGAGGCCATTACATACAGCCCTACCATGATCTGAATTTATTTTTTAATTTATCAGGATGTTTAATCTCAGTCCTGTGCCTGGAAGGCACTCTGCAGTTCTTCTTATATGTTTCTCAATCTCAAGGGAAGACTTCACCCATGCTGAAGAGGACAGTGACAGGTCTTGTCCACCATGGTTTACTGATACATGCACAGTGTGATGTTGGGCTATTCAGATTCCTATCCCCCACAACCAGAACTGATTAGACAGAGGCGAACATAACCACTTACTCTGGTATAAATTATGAGCTAAGCCAATCACATTTCATCTCAATATTTTAACTAGGATATCCTAATAGAATGGGAAATCAATGCTATGAAAGCTGAAGATGGAAGAGTATCATAAGGTAACTCAAAGCCATTAGGGTCTTGACAAGCCAAAATTATAAGGGAGCAAAAGCTGTGAAGTAGAAAAAGATTAATAGTAGAGCAGGAAAAAGTCAGTGGGCAGCAGGAAGAGAAGAGACAGCAGCCCGTGAGAGAGGTGGGATTCAACATCAGTTGCTAGACCAGCTTCATTTCCAAAAGGATCTCTGGGTTCAGTTCTGATTGGTTTCCTTAAAGTAAAACCCTCTTCACTTGAAAAAGAGGTGATGCATCTCTTTTTAGCAAACAATAAAACGGGCTTAGGGAAAACTATGAGGGAAATAAAGAAGGGGAGGGGTATAAACGGGATCTATGTGAGAGTGAATGATATGCAAACTACTCAGCAGACCAAATACCACCCAGTAGGCCATGCCAGAGCATAATTGTTACATATCATCCCTGAACATTTGTCCCATTACTGTGGGGTTTGCATAGACTGGCACCAGTTGCCAACTTCTCAAATTACCTCAACTTTGGTTTTTTGTTTTTGGGGGGTTTTTTTGGTACCGGGGATTGAACTCATGACCTCACTCTTAATAGGCAAGCGCTTGAGCCACTGAGCTAAATCCTTGGCCCATTGCCTCAACTTTGGAAGAAAAGACTGAAACACAAAACACTGCTGCCTAGGTGTCCCCACTAAGAACTGATCATTGAATGAAGAGAACAGACATTTATTGCAGCAACACCAGAGTTCAGCAGTGGGTCAAGGCTTTGAAGTCAGTGAGCACACACCTCTTCCTCTGATATTAAAATATCACCCTTGAGAGGCTTTGGCTGCACTGCTTTTGAGGACAGAAATCAACATATTGCTGAGGATACTGCAGGGAAGAGGTGATATGGAGTGGAGGCAGTTGAAGCTATTGGGATCAAGACTAGCCCAAAATAAAATTCTGGGCTCATCTTTGTTTTCCAACTTTCTAAGAAATCAAAGGTCAGTGTCTAGATAGATATGCAATGAAACATCATTGAGAATATATAAGTTCAAAAAGTTGAAGATCAAACGTTTTATCCATTTCAAGCAATGTTCCGTTTTTTAAAATAACAAAGCAACTAGGATGTACATGCTTAAGAGAACGAAGGACAACTCTGTACTGCTGTGCAAGTCAACACAAAGAGCCGACGCAGATCCCCAAAAGTAGATTTGGCAAGTATAAGGTGCAAGGTTAACTCAAACTTAACTTCAAAATTAAAGCAAATATGCCACCTCCTTTAGAGGAGTGACAGGAGCATGGAATGAAGACAACCAGAGTTTAGGGAAGTTTAAAATAACTTAAATCTGCACAGTTCTTCACAGCTCATTCTACTCTCTCACCTATCTCAGCTCATTTTGGTTCTCCCTGGAACAACTCCAGGAGTTAGACACTGCTATCATCATCACCACAACCACCACCACCATCATCATCTCCACTTTATGGTGGAGAAACCAGGTTCAAAGAGATTAAAGACTCAGAGAAAAGCATCTCTTGTGTCACCCAAAGCCTTCCAAATTGTGTGGGCAGGAACTTTCCAATCCCACCAGTGCAGAAGCCTGCCTCACATATGCCAGCTAGGACCCCAAGCAAAAGGTGCTGCCAGCAGCAGGGTCACAGGCTGGCAGCTCCAGTAGCCTTTAACCCCACGCTGAATGACAGCCTCTGCCATTGGTGCTGAATCCCACCTGCCCAGTTCTACCTCTTCCACATTCAGCTTTAAGCAAACTGCATCCCCAGGCAACCATCCCCGTTCCCACACTGCCCTGCACCTCCCCACCCTTACCCTGCTTCCCCACAGCCCTCCTACAAGCCCTCTGAATCATCATTCCACTACAAAAATTTTGCCACAGCGTGTTCTGGCTTTCCTGAAAACACTCTTTTTACCACTCTTTTTAGCCTTCACTATACCTAAATGTGTCCCCCTGCCTCCAGGAAAGATCCCCTCCCTCAAAAATGTTCACACTTTTCACTTCCTGCAGTTTTCTGAATATGATTTGTTGTTACATACTGCCTTACCTCTTCCTGTAATGCTCTTCCTGCCACCCTATGCCACCCAATCCTATCTTTCCGACAAGCACTAATATCCATCAAGAGTAACTCATGTCTCTTCTCTGGACAGCCTTTTCTGACTGCCCCATTCTGTCATAACTGTCTCGTATGGACTTCTTTCATAGACTAAAGATTTCATTACAGTCATTTGTTTATATATCTGTCTGTCCTATTACACTAGGAGCTTGCAGAGGGCAAAGATCATCTCTATGTACCCTGGCAGTGGCTGGCGATGCCAGAAACTGGGAAGAGAGTAGCTAAGTAAGAATTATCTGTCGTTGCTCTGCCCCTGTGAACAATGGAAAAGGTGTCAAGCACATTGAGCATTAAAGGTGCTGACACCAGTACCCACTGCCCTTAATCTCTTATGTCCCTGTCACATTTCTTGTGCAACAGGAATGAATTGCAGAAACACAGTGTTAGAAAATGGAAGGGAAGGAGGTGGAAAAGGAGGGGGAGGGAGGAGAGAAAAGAGGAGGAAGGGGAAAAGAGAGAGAGGAGAGGAGGAAGGGCATGGGAGGGGAGGGGAGAGAAGATCACTTTGAAGACAAAGAACTAGAAGCACAGGGAAATAGAGGAACTTAAGTCAGGAGTATAACTCAGTGGCACAGTGCCTGCCAGGCGAGCACAAGGTTGCAAGTTCAATCCCCAGCACAAAACAGAAAGAGAAAAGAAAAGAAAAAAGAGAAGAGAAGAG
>RJWT010026985.1:0-15625 GCA_004365215.1 Cuniculus paca | reverse complement strand
ATTGTTTATACATTCTAGATATTAGTCCTTTGTCTGAAGGACAATGGGCTAAAAATTTTTTTCCACTCTGTGGGCAGTCTTTTCACTCCATTGGTAATTTCTTTTGCTGTTGAAAAGCTTTGTGATAAGATAAGATACCAGTTGTTGATCTTTATGGTATTTTCAGGGTTTTGTTCATGAAATCTTTGCTTACACCTCAATCTTCAAGAGTTCTACCTATGATCTCTTCCAGTAGATTTAGTGTTGAGTTTACTGTGGCTACCACTAGAAACAAGATCCAGTATGGCTCCCACCATGGTTATAATTTACATAGCTCTGAAATGCTGCCTACATTCATTTCCTCTCAAGAATATTCCATTTGCTAAAGTTCTATTTTCATCACATTTCCCTTCAGTTCTTTTTTTTTTAACTCCTACTCTTCCTCTCTTCCACCCTCCCTTCATTTCTTCTTGCCCCATTCATTTGAGGTATGATATGCTAAAAACAGGCTTGGACTCAAGGATCAGGACATTGTCGTCTACACCTAATGAGAACCCTGGGGTTCAGTTCCTCAGATGAGGTTTCTTCTAGGGCCTAGTGAACTGCTCTCCAGACACCCACAGAAAGCAAGGAGTTAAGGACAGAAGACAGAGGCTCATAGTCCTCACTGGTCCATGGCAATTACTAAATCTCATGCAGGTGTTACCAATTTTTTCTTGCTTTGCAAGGAGAAAGATACTGATTAATTTCCATTTCTGCTTTTGGAAATCACTCCTAGGAGCTTTATTTCTGCTATTGAAGTTCTAGATTTTGCCTTCTGAGGAAATTTTTTTTTTCTTTTCCATTAGAAATGGTGCATTCTTATGGCTCAGTGACTCTCTAGACTGGCTCCCTATTCATAGAAATTTTGATTACCAGAGGTATATTTTCACTTTAAAATGTTTGTCTCTTTTAATTCAAGCTGATGCCACTCTCCTCAACATTTTTCTGGTGTTTTATGCACCTTGTGGAGGTTTACACTACAGTACTAGACAAAAACACCTACATGTTTCTTCAAGAAAGGTCTATGGGCTATGATCAAGATCTTATGTCACAATACTTTTAATATCCTTCTAAGTCCTTTTGTCTAGGTGGTGGGGTCTAAGAGGCAATCTCTTAGGTTTTCCTGAGACCTTAGTACAGAATGTCATAATCATCCTGTTTCCTTGATCTGACTCTGAGGTCATATTCTTGTGGTATTGCCCTATATTTGATCTTTTCTCTCACATTTTATTTACTCAGAGACTCTTTTACTCAAAAGAGAAACTGAAAATAGAAACCACTTTATTTTTTAAAATTGCACAACCTCATTTGAAAGTGTTTCCTCTAGAGCCAGGGATTTAGCTCAGCGGTTCAAGCGCTTGCTTGGTAAGTGGAAGGTCATGAGTTTGATCCCAGGTACAAAAAAAAAAAAAAAAAAAAAAAAAGTATTTCCTCTAAATTCTTCTAGCATATTGAAGATTTCTAAATTTCAATCATTTGTTTCTTTTATACGTATTGTAGGTAGATTTGCAAAATGCTGGTCAGTAGTTTCAACCTTTTTCTGAAATTCTTCATAGAGGTTCAGAAATTTATTGAGTCTGTTTTTTCATTTCTTATTTAACAACAGGTGAAACATTGCCAACTGTTGTACCATTGCTTAACATGAGTTGCCTCTTCCCAAACCTCCCACAGTAATTTTCTCACTATCTTTCAAGCCTCTCTTAATAGGGTCCTCATTGCCAGTGAGCCCCCTCTTCTTTTCTCATTCCAAAGCTAATGCCACATGCAGCCTTCCCACAGCAGATGGGCTTCCTCAGAATTAGAGGGCTGGGTTCCAGGAAGTGTTCACTAGGTAAAGATGTAAAGCCCAAGCTTCAAATTGCTCAGCTCTCTTCAACCATACTGTGTTGATTAGAACAGTTATATGACAAAACCCAGTCCTTCCCTCGGGAGCTGCCAAATCACATGCAAAAGAGCACATGGAATAGGAGATCTTGAAGGCCTTACTGTGGCCACATTTAGAGACATGACTTTCTTCATCTACGTTACACATCCTGAAACCCAAGCTCTGTTCTCAGCATGGTCCCCTTAACAGTAAACCTTTTAATTCTTAAAACTCTGGGACACAGATTGAGGTTAACTTCATTTTACAAATGAGGAAACAGAGATACAAAAAGAATAATTAATACAGATTGAACATCCCTGATCCAAAATTCTGAAATCTAAAATGCTCCAAACTGCAAAACTTTCTGAGTGCTGTCATAATCTCCACAAGTGGAAATTTCCACACCTGACCTCACACAGTCAAAGCATGGGTGCAATAATAATATTGTATGAAATTTCCTTCATGATATGTGTATAGGCTAGCCATGAGGTATAAAGGAATTTTGTGATTCTACTTGGGTCCAATCCCCAAGACATATCATTATTTATGTGCAAATATTTCAAAATCTGAAAAACATTCAAAATACTTCTGGTACCAAGTATTTTCAGTAAAGTACACTTAACCTGAATGGCAAAGGGTATAGAACCAGTGTCTTGTAGAGCTGGAAGTTAAATGCAGGAAAATCAGTTTCTGTAACTGTCTGTTCAACTTCTTTCTCTTCCCCCACCTATCCTGACAATGCAGCATTTCATCCCTAAGTGGTCATCTCTCCCAGAGGGTGAATAAACTATGCTAAGTAGAACACATCTCCTGTACTATATAAATGTATTCATTTATTCAATCAAGTATTTGCTGAAACCCCGATAAGTCCCAAGCACTGTTTTGGACATTTAAATATAATAATGAATAAGTCAGAAATTATTCCAACTTTCAAGCAGATTATAATGTATATTGGAAAATAGCTATTACGAATTAGAAATAATTGCTATTATGGTTTTCCTCTGTAATTCAAAGAAGCAATAAAATGCAACTACACAAGATCTTTAAATAATAGAGTGATTTGAGATTTGGCCCAAGATCTAAGAAGTTTAAACATTTAACATTTAAAATAATGACCTAAAGGATTGTACAAATGCCATGCCCTTTCTCCATCAGCAAGTCCTCCCTCTCTGAGCCTCCAGCTGTTCCTTTCCAGTCCTTGAAGGAATCAGGTGCTGGTCCAGGTTGAGAGTCCTTAACATATGGCAGATGAAGCTGTGCCCACTCTCTTTGCCAAGGACAGGGTGTCCCCTGGCACCTGGCAGCAAATGTGAGGTGCTGTTCACCTCCACTTCTTCTTGACTTAGTCTCCATTTTCCCTGATTGTCCTTAGTACAAACTGCTTGTGAGAGTAAAAATGAGCTAAACTTGGAGATGCACAAAATTCTTCCTGGTGGAAATGATATTTAAGAAAAAGAGATAATATCACTGATTTGCTGGGTATCCATTCAAAAGTGTCAGGCCAGCAGATGTTGATTTTAGTAAATGTGGGTGAAACAGAGATGATGCTACAAAGGCTGTGTTGTTGGAGGTCTGACTAGAATCCTCTCCCAGAATGCACATGCAGTGTGACATTGAATAAATTACTTGACAAATTTGAATTCCTCTCCTGTGAAATATGGATCTGGTAATACTATGAAGAATCAGACAAATAAAATATACCTGTGCATGGTGATGCACAGCTACCTGGTATGCAAATCCAGTATGACCACTACTGTTCGGGAGGCTGAGGTAGGAGGAGCACATATTTGAGACAAATCCGGGCAACTTAGTAAGATCTTGTCCCAAAATTTAAAAGAAAAATCTTTTAAAAGGGAGACCTGTAGATGTGTCTCAGCTCTATCTAGGTTCAATCATTAGTACTGAAAAAAAAAAAAAAGAAAAGATAATGATGACATTGAATGAACACAGTGCTTGACACGAAGTTCCAGCTCAGTGTTGGGAACTCATCACTAGATTACTAGAGGTTTTGTTTGAGTCAAGACGGGGAGGTTTACAGGGAGAGAAATAAAACTTTACTTTTATACTCTGATTGGCATTGTGCAGAAATGCTTAACTCAGCAGGCAGCAGGCCTGGGCTGTCCAAATCCTTTGCACAATCCAAAGGTCCTAAGGATGGCCCTTGGTCAGCCCCTGGGGATGAGCTGTGAGTTCTTCCAATACTCTGCATGATCAAAGTGTCTCTGAAGACGTGAGGCTATGTGCTGTGTCAGGTAGTCCATGATACTAATGTGATTTATAGTGAATAATCACTGACTATGCCTGGAGGTTAGTCATACCGATCAATATTAATGCCATACTAGGGTGGGGCTAGGTACTGAGCAGCTAAGGCCAGTCACATAGGTGCTCTGTGCCTACCTCAGTGAAGTCCAGTAAGAACCCTAGGCATAAAGTCCTGGGTAGGCTTCTTTGGTGGACGGTAGTTCTCAGGTGTCATCATGTCACTGCCTGCAGAATTAAGAGATCTCTCTGTGACTCCACTGGGAGAGGATAACAGAGAGCCCAAGCCTGGGTTTCTCTTGTATTTGACCCTGATGATATATGTGTTTTTCACCTCAATGAACATAACTGGAAGTGAGGTAGCTTTGCTGAACTCGTGAGACTTTCTTGTGAATCTTCAGATCTGAGAATGATTGATCTTGAGGTTCCCCAATACAGGCACCATGCTGGGTGCTTTACTCATCGATATCTCATGTAATTCAGTCTTCAATACCTTTAAGTCATGCAACCGATATACTCAGAGGTTATGTTCCACTATGAAGCTGTGGGACAGAGTCATCGATTAAGTGATCAGTCAGAATTTGAACACAGGAGTGGTGGCTATCAGAGAAATATACACTGTTCAGGCTAGTAACTAGCAAATAAATCGAGTACAGATATGGAAACAGTACACTCTGTCCAGGCACTAATGACACTAATTCTTCTGGGCTGCTCATGTCTTCTTTCTATTAGAAGGAAATGCTGGGTATGAGAGGAAGGCAGAAAAATGCACAGAGTATCATAAATAAGTAAGCATTCCTCCCCTCAACCATCACCTGCTGAATTATCTATAAATTACCTTAGGGAAGTCAAGACAATGCATATTAGGAGGCAAGGGTCACTCACACACCAGTGCAACTGCAAAAGAGAAAGCAAAAGCATTGAGTCTCAAGGTATCTCTCACAGATATTTTTCTCTATTTATATTATAAATTTTTATAGAAAAAAGCATATCTGTGTGCACTGATATGGAAAGGTCTCTAATATAGTCTATTAGGAGATAAAAGCAAGGTGTAGAAAGGTGCATAGTATTTATCATTTGTATAGGACAAAGCAAATATACATGCACTTACACACAATACTTAGGATCTTTTATGTTTTATAAATAGCGCATATACTTTACATTACTTATGTGTCTGCTTATATACCCATGAGTCTGTACTCACCATTTTCTATCACCTCTCTTCTCTCTCTCTCTCTCCAGCCCTGTTTTATATGTCATCATATATATTTGCCTGAGCATGAAAGGAAACTAAGAGGGGAGAAATGATTGCCTCTGGGAATGGGAACTGAAAAATCCCAGAGTTGTATGAGCTTCCTATTGCTGCCATAACAAATTAACACATGGTGGTTTAAAACAAACACACATCGTCTTATGTATCTGGATGTCAGAAGTGTTAAAGTCAGTCGGGAGGGCCACATTCGTAATGGAGGCTAGGCAGGAGAACTCATCTCTCAGCCTGCCCCAGCTTCTACAGGATGCCCGCCTTCCTCTCCTGATGGCCCCACAACACTCTGAACTCCATTTCTAACTTCATAACTTCTCTTACTCTGACCCTCCTGCTTCCCTCTGGACCTGCCTGGAAAATCCATCTCAAAGTCTTTAGGTTAATCATATCAGGAAAGCTCCCTTTCCCACGTAAGGCAGTATTCGAGTGTTACAGAGGCTAGGATGCTGACATTTCTAGGATCTGTTATCCTGCCTAGCACCAAGGGTAGAACAGAACTTCATTGTCTTTGGAGACAACTGTATTCTTAAAATGCTTTTTAAAATGCTTTACCATGTGTAGAATTACACATTTAAAGTTATATTTATAACCAATAGATTATTTAAAGAGAGAGAGAGAAAGAGAGAGAGAGAATATAAATAAGGGCAAAATTGTCTGCTTTTCACTCCTGATACCTGTACCATCTCTTTCTGAGAAGCAGCTAGTTTACTTTTTTCTTGTGAATCATTCCATGTCTTTTGAAAAAAGGAGAAGGGGAGGTTCCATGGGGATGCAGACCTCTAGGAATGGTGGGATGTGCAATCCTGAAAGTCTTCTGTCTGCATAGAGGTGTTCTAGTTCTTTTGGGGTCTAAATCTTTCACAAATCTCGTTAGAAATCCTGTGGTAAAAACGGTGATAAAGTCTCAGGTGGCCTAAGTTCTTGGGAGAGCAGCTAAAGATCGATGTGTCAATGGCCAGCTGGGAGGGTGTGTGATCTTGACAGGCATAGTTCTGCAAGCATCTTGGCAGGAGGAGCCCCAGGCCACCACATATGCAGGGGGAAGGGTGGTCTGGGAGTTGCTGGTATGGGGAGAGGAAAAGATTTAATTGGCTGCTAGACTCAGAACACACTGTACATCTTCCAGGAGGACATCACCTTTCTGCTGTATATTTATGCCTACGGTAGTGCTCCAGGAAAATCCCTGATTCACCACAGCATGATTTCCCTGGGAACCAGAGGGGTGTGAGCCCTTCAGCCCTTCTAATATAGGGACCTCCCTGGGCTGTTTCCTAAGCAGCCCACAGCCATGAGGCAGGAAAACACAGAAGACGTATGTTCTCTGCCTTTCTCTCCCTTCCTCTAGGATTGGGGGAACCTGACTGATTCATTCTGGTGCTTCGCATCAAGCCCTGGCTGACAGCATCCTCTGGAAAGAGGATTCCTACTCGTGGCAGAAGGCTGGTGGTTAAGAGTCTTTAACCTTGGTTTGATACCTGGCACTGAGACTTCAGGACCTGATTTTCCTTTCATTTTATTGAGCTGTATATTTTGAATCTTTAAAAGCCCCAACTATTGTATACTGTATACTCACAAAAGTCATAAACTACAAAGGCTACTAAATTTCAGATCAAAAAAAGCAGGGGAAATAGTAATGCAGAGACAGATACCAAGAGGCACATGCCTCGAAGAACTAGCAAGAGAGTTGCCCCCTGAGGCAGAAATGCCAGACAGATCTTGACAGACACATCTGAGAAGGCCAGTTAGTGTCAGAGGAACAAAATCAAGAGATAGAGAACCAGATACATAGAGGCTTGGGGATGCCACAGGTGCCTAGAGATGACCAGTGAGATGAAATCTGGCTTGGGACAGACCCAGACCACTGCCACCATTTTTATTTTCAGCCTGAAGAGTCATCTCTTCCTTATACCAGGAAAGACCTGTCCAGAATAAAACACTCCCCATACACACACACACACACACACACACACACACACACACACATGCACACACCTGCCATTCTGAGGAGTCAGAACTGTTGCTTCAAGATCCCACCAGGAAAGTGATATTAACTATGACCCAAGGACCTCAATCTATATAAAACAGATGCATCCACATGGGGACCAGAAGGCTGCACATTCACAGAATTTATGTTCTTGGCAATTCTTCCTTCCCCGAGTCACTTAGCAAAGAGGTAATTTTGGAACTTCAATCCCAGATCAGAAAAGAGCAAAGCCAAATCCTAGTTTTGTCAGGCATCTTTGTCTTATAGCTGAACAAACAAAATATATGTGGCCAAGGTATATCACCCTAGAATCTGAGTGGGAACTAAGAATCTTTGGTCATGGTTTAGGAACTCAGAACAGTGGAGTTATGCCTCTCCATTAAAATAGCGTCTTACTGTGCTATAGGAAGAAAAATACTGAATCCTAGAATTCAAGCATCATTATCAAAAAAAGCGAAAACTATAAATGGCACTTTTAAAAGTGAGCATAATTATTTCCCTCTTTTTGATGAAGCACAAAGGGGGTTCCCCACCCAACACCCCCACAGAATCTTGGCACAAAAGGGATGAATATAGTACTGCTTTGATTCCTCACTGGTGTTTAAAAGCTCTCATTTTGGAGTAGGATTTATTAAATATTGTAATCAGTTCAATGTTGCCTGTTGAAACATTTGCTTTAATGGGCTTGTTAAATTTAGATTATGTTAAAAAGAAAAAGTGAGAGAGAGAAAGAAAGACATTTCCCTGTCTCTGAACTCTTGGGCTGCCACATCATGATTGGGTATGTGTTGAAGAGATAGCTCCCAGCCTTGATAATTACCCTGCTGGTGGGAGGAAGAGGATGACATTTCAAGAAGATTCAAGAGGACATTTTGTTTTGTAAACACAGTCTCTGGATTAAAGCCTGTCTTTACTTTGGAAAGAGCAACATAAACCTCTCTTCCTTCTTCTCTTCCTTTGCAGAATGATATCTTAATTTAAATTTAATTATATAAGTAAGTTATGATATTTATAGCTAACGTTTATTGATGGCTTATTATTTGCTAGGCATTGTTCTAAACACTAAACACTTGACCTGCATTAATGCTTTGAATACTCCCAGTGCCTTATGAAGTAAAATTATTATTCTTGCCATTTTTTTCCTTTTTTTTATTTTTTTGTGGCACCAGAGATCAAACTCACGACCTCATGGTTGCCAGGCAGGCACTTAGGCCACTGAGCTAAATCCCCAGCCCTTGTCTTTTTAAGACAGGGTCTCACTATGCCATTTAGACTGGCCTTAGGCTCACTTTGTAGCCCAGGCTGGTCTCAAACTCACAACTATCCTCCTGCCTCAGCCTCCCGATTGCTGGGATTACAGGCTTGCGCCACCGGGCCTGGCTTATTCTTGCCATATTACAGTTGAGAAAAGAGGCATAGATAGGTTAAGCAATGTGCCCAAGTTCACACAACTAGTAAATGGCAAAGCCAAGATTCTAACTGAGGTATCTAACACAGAAGATTATGTATCCATCTAAGTACCAGGTTACCCTACACATATAGTATTGTGTCTCACATAAAAATATTTTTCCCATATAAAACTAAAGTCTCCTTTGATCACCAACCCAATCTCTGTCTCTTCTCTGTACACACAAAATTAGCTATTACCAGCAGTTTGGAAAATATTCTTCTCATGTACAAAAATAAATAGAATCACTGTGTGTCTTATATAAATGGTACCTTTCTAGTGACTACTTTTTCATGCAAAAATATTCCATTTCATAGCTGTAGCACATTTCATTTATTTAGCTACCCCTTTTTGATATGTATTCAGGTTGTTTTAATGTTTCACTAAATTAAATAATGCTGCAGTACACATGCAAGTTTGACTCTAGGGCAGATAGGAAGAATGAAATCACTTAGTTTTTTTTTTTAATAGATATTTTCATTTATATTCTTAACAGCAGTACCTGAAAGTGGAGGTTTCTTCAGCCAGTCTCTCCATCATTTTTCATAATTAAGTTAAAAAATGTCTACTAACCTGATGGGTAAAAAATAGTAAAGCTTTTCTCTGCCCTGCAGTAGCAGGTAAGTATTTGACCCTCCTGCCTGCCTTTGCAGTCTTCAGTTCCACTTACTGAAGGCCAACTTTAGGTTTTCTTTGGTTCTTAGGCAAAAACAGGTTGCCAATGTGTGTTTTCTACTTTAAACCCTGGAGTCAGGAACTAAGTTTCAGTTGTTGAGATTTCTAAAATACATGATTTCCCAAAGATGAAAAACTTTGTGCCTGCTTAGAAGCCAATTGAAAACCTGGCACTCTTT
The DNA here is from genome assembly GCA_004365215.1 of Cuniculus paca. Classification (NCBI taxonomy): domain Eukaryota; kingdom Metazoa; phylum Chordata; class Mammalia; order Rodentia; family Cuniculidae; genus Cuniculus; species Cuniculus paca. Next base: position 5,929 of record RJWT010026985.1, on the reverse strand, counting down.
GGAAAAACCAGCAGTCCAGCTGTGGTAAGCACTTAATTCAGCAAATAAGTGTCAGTAAGTACTGTTCCTATCGTGGAGCTTCATACATCTGTAACTGCCCAGTTTTGGCCTTTTCTACTTTATGCTATTATCTGTTGCTCCCTTCTCTTCCAAGGGTTTCGCACTGAATCCTAGGCCAGGTGATTGGGGCTCTGCTACTTTGCAAATCACTTAGTTTCATTCCCTGAGGGTTGCATCCCTACTCCAGCATACATCTCTGTAGTGGGAACTCCATAGAGTATACATATATGAGTGCTTTACAAACACTGAAGATTTAGATTCACTGTAATTGTTCTGGGTATTTTAAAGTAATTTAAAATAGACTGGCCCTAACCCTTGAAATGAAGTATCTATTCTTCCTTTGAGGTGTCAATTCTTCATGGATCACTTGGATTTCTGCATATTTTGAGTACAGAGACTTTTTTCTGGACCATCTTTTCAAGGATGTGAAGTGATCAGCCTTGGAAGACAGAAACAGCATTTGCCACACCCATAATCCCAGGATTTGAGAGGCTGGGAAAAAAGAATTGCTGTGAGTTCAAGACTAGCCTGGACTACATAGTGAGTTCAATACCAGCCTGAACTACATAGTGAGACCTTGTCGAAGAAAAGAAAAGAAAAGAAAAGAAAAGAAAAGAAAAGAAAAGAAAAGAAAAGAAAAGAAAAGAAAAGAATTTTCAACTGAAGCATAAAGCATGTTTGCTTGTAGTCTTGAAAAGTAGCCATCATGTGGCCTCATGAGGTACAGTAAAAATTATATTTTGTCCTCCTCCCTGGTTCCTTACAAGATTCTTCTAAAATCTTTGGAATTTCTTGAATGATAAGAGAATAATTTTTTACTCATAACAATCTCCTTTCAGCAATCTTGAGTTTATGCTAATGATGTGACCCTCTCAAACAGCTTCAGGATGGAGGGGGATGGTTTGCTAGAGCAACCAACCATGTGTTGAGAGAGATGGAATTTTCAGTGCCATTCTTGATCTCTGATTAGGGGACAAGACTGGATCACAAATGGCCAACAATTTCATCAAGTCATGCCAACATAATGAAACCTCAAAAATCTTTAAACAAAGGGGTTTAGGAAGATTTCTGGTTGACAAGCATGTCAAATTGTTGGCAAGGTGATGGACCCAACAGAGAAGGAGGGAAATCTCTGTTTTACCACTACTCAGACCATGTCCTTTGCATGTCTTCCATTTGGCTGTTCCTAAATTGTACCCTTTATGATAAACTCTTTAATGTGTGTGTGTGGGACACTATGGAGGATTGAATCCATGGCACTCACACTGAACTAGGTCCCCAGCCATTTTTATTAGTTTTTATTTTAAGACAGGGCCTCACTAAGTCATTGAATTTCCCAGGCTTTGCTTGACCTTGTGCTCTTCTTGCCTCAGCCTCTCAAAATGCTGGGCTTACAAGAGTGTGCTACCATCCCCAGCTTATAATAAACTCTTAATAGTAGATAAGAGTGATATTGCTCAGTGGTGCAGCACCTGCCTGGCAAGCATAAGGTCATGAGTTTGATCTCCACTACAAAAAATAAAATAAAAAGCAAATAGTAGACAAAGATGCTTTCCATAATTCTGTTAATCATTCAACAAATTATCCAGACTCATGGAAAATGATGGGAGCATTCAAATTTGTAGTTATTTCCTCAGTAATACTTGGACTTATGATCAACTGCTGAAGTAGGGACACTCTGTGGGATGTAGCCCTTAACTTTTAGGGTTGTGCTAAGTATGGGTAAGTGTCAGAATTGAGTTTTTGGATCACCAGTTGGTGTCAGTGAGTCATAGAAATGGAGAATTGGTTGATGGCAGAAGACTTGCAGAGAAAACCTGAGAGATAGTTTTCCTCTAAATGAATAAGCAGGCATGATTATTATAAAAAGTTCTGAGTCCTGAAGATTACATTGGAGTTCCTCTCATATAAGTCTCCCTTCAGTCTGTGCAGACATTGCTCTGTGCTGTCTGTATTGTCCTGTAGAAACTGAGATTTAAAGGATCTGATTATTGCTATTGCTGTGAGTAACACACTTTCCTTTATTTCTGGTCCAGGAATCTTTTGTTTTCCAAAATCATCAATGAAACTGTAACAGGCTCATTTATAAATAGGTAAATATCTAATACAATGTTTATTTAATGTCTTCTAAATGTCAGATACTAGAGATATAAAGATAAGTCTGGTTTCCAGGTCCCTTTTCTAATGGACTTCCATATAATGAAGAACATACATAATACAGAAGCATTTGCTGATTGAGAAATGTTTTAAGAAGGGGCTAAATAATGTGTACTGGTAGGGACTAATGGGTATATTGGGAAGTGGGAGAGACAAGTTGTCTACAGTGGCAGTGCATAAGTGAGGACTGCGAAATGGGATGATGCTGGTCACTGAAATACACACAAAACACAAGCACAGAGACACTGAGGTGGAATGGAGTCATCCATTAAAGATGTTATCAGTGATGGTTAATCTTGCCAACTCGATTGGCCTAAGAGATTAGTTGAATACATTTCTGGGTGTGTCTAAGTGGTTAATGGAGATTGTGAAGGACTATTACATCATCCTCCCCCAGACTCAAATGTGACTGTGTTTGCTTGTGAGCAATGCAGGCTGCATAGAGGACACTTTCCTAAACTGGCTCTCAGTTTAATTAGTGAGTGGCCAAGGCTGTGCCAGTGTCTTCATGAGAGCAGGTAGCTGACAATGGACTAGCACTGTTTATCATCAATGGCTACGGTTAAACTCAGATAGAGGAACTGTGATACCATAGGACTAAGATATGAGGTAATGTCTTTGCTGAGGCCTACATGACTCCAAAGGAAAATTCCTTCTCCCAGTTGGCTACAAAGCAGGTTACTTGTTAACTGTGACCTAAATCTGGTTATTCCTGTCCCTTCTGCAGGACTGCTTTGTTTCCTCTGTTACAAGCCTTGCCAACCTCACCACTTGTCTAACATGTCCAGCCACAATTCCCTCATTTTCTTCAATGAATAGATTCCAAGGTTCTGAGTACCTCATGGCCTTTTGTTTCTCTGGAACAATTGGCTATCCCAGTTCCCTCCCTTTCCTGCACCTCTATTTTGTCTCTTGCTCTTTCTTCCTGCCATGCACAATAACTCCAGGCAGGAGACTGGAGTTCACTGCTGGGTTATCCAATAGGAGATGTCACCTTTGGGGCAATGGCTGGACCATGGCCCCTTTTTCTAGTGCTCTTCCCCTGTGCTCTGCTTCCAAGCCACCTTGAAGGGAGCAGCTTTTTTCCATCATGTTTTTCTAGTGTGATGTTCCTGCTTTGGGGCAGGCAACCACAGACTGAAACCTCTGAAGCTGTGAGCGAAACTGAACTACTTTAAATTGTGAATATCAGCTATTTTGTCCCAACCATGGAGAGCTGATGAACACAAGATTTCGTTTTACTCAAAGGGAAAATGGAAATCACAGAAGAGTTGGAGTATCAGGGATATAAGAGAGACATAGAATTTTCATCTCACAGCACTTGCTCTGACAGCCAGGTGAAGAAAGGACCAAGAGTGCTACTCTTTAAACTCTCTATCTGGGGCACCCCTGGCCTTCTCTTTGCCCAGCTTTATCTTCCCTTCATCCCACACCTTACCCTATGAGTATATTTCTGCTCAGCCTTGGCTTACTCTCCCATTCTTCTTTCTCCCTGCCCTCTGTTGCTGAGCAACCCCTAATGCTCCTCGCATTGGTGCACAAGGGACAATGGTTTTTCTGCTTCAAGCTTCAGAAGGGTGAAGAGTCAATGCAACAGCAAAAATGTGGGCAACCTTTCAGAATGTGCCGTTGTTCACTTGGGAACAGAAAAGGATTTGCAGCAGACAAAAAGAGAAGGTATATCTTCTGTTGGGGAGGGATCACAAAGCCATCCCTGAGAATGCTTACCCAGAGCATAATGCTGACATCGCAGACGTGTTTTGTAGGACATAATGGTGGGGGACATAGTGAACAAAATGTGACACACTGAATGTCTGCCAAGAAAAGAGTGATCTACAAATGGTCTACAAATATGCTCATGGTGTTAAATAAGAAGGACAAATTGTAATGTGTATAGTGTGATCCATTTATGGCAAATAATGAAGTTATAAAAAGCCAGCCGGTGTTTATGTGTTTACCTGTTTACCTGTTTACAATCAAGGAAACTAATGTGAAAAGTTTAATTCTTTAACCTTGTTGGAAAGGTTATTTTCAACCTTGACTGAATATTAGAATCAATGGGAGAGATTTTCTACTTCTAGTACCATGAAGGTTAATACTGGAAATTTCTTATTTCCAACATAATTTTTATTTTGAAATAACTATAGATATTAGTACAGATTTTTGCAAAGATATGGCAGATCATCTTCATATAGTTTGCCCTATTGTTAATATCTTGCATAACTATTATACATTTGCCAAAACTAAGGAACTAATATTGGTTGTTTAGTATTAATTGACTTTAGGCTTTATTTGTACTTCATTAGCTTCTTTCACTAGTGTCCCTTTCTGCTCCAGGATCCTAATGCGCAATTTCATGTTGCTTTACTCATCACATTGCTTTAGTCTCTGGTCTATGATAAGTTTCCAATCTTTCCTTGCTTTTACTGACCAGGATGGTCTTTCTCTTTTTTGTAGTGCATAATGTTTACATATTTTGCAGAGTTTTGTTTTTTTTTTTGAAGGTAGTTTTGCAGACTACTGATCAGGTATTTTCTTTGCTTTGTTTTGTTTTGTTTTTTTTTGGCAGGGAGGTTTGCAGACTACTGATCGATATTTTCTATGACATTCCTCAATTTGGGTTTTTCTAATTTTTTTCATAAACAGTCAGAGGTTATGGATTTGGGGAAGAATGCCAGAGGTGATGTGTCCTTATACAGCATATGGGGGGGTGTGTTTCCAATAGCCACTAGCGACTTTAGCCTGATCACTTGGTTGATGTATATAACATGTCTGGAAACTATTGAGTTAATGCTTTCCTATTCTTTTTCCACAATCTATCAAGGCAATAAATCTAGCCCACATTCAAGGAACAGGTGACCAACTCAATCTCCTAGAGAGAAGAGCAAATATGTACATCATTTGGAATTCTTCTTTAAGGAACCTTTATCTCTTCTCTGTCATTAATTTATTTTTTCAATCATTTATTTACATTAGTAAGGACTTGTATATATTTATTTTGCACTCTGGATCATAATTCAGTGCTCTGCTGTTTATTTTGTTGCTCATATCGCTCCAGCCTTGACCACTTAAAGTTTCAGAAGGGTGAAGAATGAATGCAAAAGCAGAAATGTGGGCAGAGTCTTTCTGTGCCCTTTGGCAAGGCCTGTTTTACTATTAGTGACCACCTCCTTGCTTTCTGCACTATAAAGTACTCTAATTTCACTTCACACATTTCCTGTCCTGGTTTTAAAATTAACCATTTTTATAAGGAGAATGCTATTTAGAAACGAAGATCTAGGTAGACAAATCTTCCTTACAGAAGAATTCTGTTGCTACAGGGATATCTCACAGCAAAGAGGTAGGAAATATATGTATATTTACAACTTCTGTAATATATATTTCTATAATTATGTACATCTCTCTCTGTATGTTTCTATATCTCCTTGTCTCCCCCTCTCTCCATGTATGTTCAAAAAGCATGGTGAATGCTTGAATTTAAAAAAAATTATCGTATTTACAGACACATTGTGCCAGGCCTGGTGGTGCATGCCTGTAATCCCAGCATTTGGGAGGCTGAGACAGGAGGATCTTTTTGAGTTTGAGACCAGCCTGGGCTACAAAATGAGCTCAAGGCCAGTATGAACAGCATAGTGAGAACCTGTCTCAAAAAGACAAGGGCTGGGGATTTAGCTCAGTGGCCTAAGCACCTGCCTGGCAAGCATGAGGTCGC
>RJWT010026984.1:0-15648 GCA_004365215.1 Cuniculus paca | reverse complement strand
GGTTCCAGACACAGAGAGTTCTCAATTAGCAGCCAGGACTGGGAAACAAACGACCAGAGGCCACGAGGCTCTCTGAGGCTGTCACCCGCGGTCACCAGAGAAGGGGACAGCTGGCAAAAGGAAAGCCACTAGACTGTGCCTCTCTGTGACAGCCCTGCCCCCACCCCACGGTCGTGCCATTCCTGGGCCACCACCCCTGAACAAAAACCATGCAATTAGGTATTTGCTCAACTCCTAACAGCCACCCAGGACAAAAACTGTCATTTTAAAAAGTCCAGAAACTATAGAAGAACTCCAACATACCTTCTCTATCCTGCCTAAGGTTGTGCAAAATGGCTCATTTAGAAAGAAGGACTAAAACATCCATGAAAATCAGCAGCCTCAAGTATTCACCCCGAAGAAAAACTGATTATTTGTTCCTATTTATTCACTTATTTATACCTCTGCTCCCAGCGAATGTGTGTGTACCGCTCCATGTTTACGCAGCATACTATTCAAAAAATTAATTTCTCCTTTATTCTAAAAAAATCTCCTACACTAATAGGAGGTGCAACAACAACAGAATTAGCCTTAATCAAGAGAGTTAAGGTATTTGCTTGCTCTTACTTTAAATCATAGAAAAAGACATTCAAAAGACTAAGCCTCAGGAAGATATGATAGTGGTTCGTGGCTGTGTATCTCACAGGCCTCCAACACCTCTAATTTCATGCCTTCTTTTATGAAGCCTGGTATTTAAAACCAGACCGTAACCATCTGACCTGAAGGTAGATTTATCCAGGTCTGGAGCTAAACTGGGTTTGCATCCTGTTTTACCACCAAAGAGCTGGATGAGTCTTGGCAAGTCTCCTGACCTCTCCACTCTAGAATTCTTCTCTGTAAAACAGGGAAAATAAAAGCATCTCTTTCTGGAATGTTGTGAGCATGAAATGAGTTACTAGGGAAGAGCGCCGATTATTTACAAAACAATAAATCAGCATTACTTCTCCTTTATTATTAATAAAGCACAGTAGGGCCCTGTCACCAAGATCTGCTAGGACGATTTAAAGTTTTTGCTTTTATACAGCCTAAGTGAGAAATGAAATTCATCCAAAGCCATTCTGGTTAGCTAACATGGGTTGCACGACAGACTATTTCCAATAAGGCAGGCGATACCTGAATCACAGCGTTACACAGTGCTCCCTGAGTTCAGCGTCGCGAACGGGTGTATGAGTGCAGCCCACTGTAGGATCTTTAAAAATATTCGGATCATCATTCAGACCTGTTATCACTGATCACAAGGAAAGTCTCTTTTTCAGAAAGCCCACTGTGAACTTTCTGGAGGGCAAACCAGGAACATCAGCTGTCTGGAGATTTGACCCTCTCTGTTCCAAGCAAATCCAAGTCCCTGCTCTCTGGGAAGGGAAACACAAGGTCAGAGGGGCCCCCCCGGGGTCAGTCATCAAGCCTTGGGGCCTTTCTTTCCTCGAATCTGCTGGAACCTTCTACCACAGAGGACCCACTAGGGTCTCAGGACTCACTGTACTTAAAATGGCAACAACTTCTCTCAAAATCACAAGGGGGATAAGAACACAGAGCATTTATAGTGAAGTGAAAACGATCCAAGTTAAAAAGCACTCCGAAACAAATGTTTTAGATACAGAGAAAAAAAAAAAAACAATTGTTTTCTTAAATCCTGTTATGAAATTGAAAATAGCATTTCAAGGGCCAGGACAGAGCTCAGCAGGAGTGCTTGCCTAGAGTGTGTGAGGTCCTGGGTCCAACTGCCAACACCTCCAGAGGAAAAAAGTAAGAAAACGGCACTTTCAATTCCTGTAATAAAATAACTTAAGAAGCACTCTTCAAAATACCCTTCATCAGAACAGAAATATCTATTTCTCTTGCGGGCTTCTGACTCCCTCCCTCCTGCCTTGCCTTCCGCTCCCAGAAGTGTGCAAAAGTATGCTAAAGGCCATGAAAAGAAGAAAAGCAACTCGGGCATTTTTTGTTTTGGTTTGAATTTGTTATTTTGTTTTTCTGTTTTGTTTCTTGGGGTTTTTTTCTGGTGTACATTTCCATTGATGGGTATTTTAACTAACTACCAAGTAACATGATACCTTTCAATTCATAAATATTAACATTACCTTCACACATTTAATTTTATATTGTGCTCAACTTAAAAAGATACCAAAAATGATGATCCTATAGTAGTAACCATATGGGAAAGAAGCAAATATGGGTAAAAGAGACATGAAGAGTCAAGTGTGGTGGCGCACGCCTGTGATCTCAGCACTCGGGAGGCTGAGGCAGGAGGATTGCTGCAAGTTTGAGACCAGCCTGAGCTACTGAGTTCAAGACCAGACTGAACCATGTAGCAAAATGAAACTCTGTCTCAAAAAAGTGCAAAAAATTTTTTTAATTTAATTTAAAAAAGCGATATTGAAGATAAGTCAAACAAAGAAGTTCTATAAAAATAAATAAAGTCAGAGGGAGACACAACGGCAAACGGGTAGAAACGAAGGTCCTGTGGAGAGGCCAGGAACCCACATCCAGCTGCAGAGGTGGTGTGTCAGCTGTGATTTTTTGGCGGTTCGACATGTAAAATGTGCAAATGAAAATCTCTCACCTTGCTGCTGTGATCCGTCTCATCGGAGGATTCCAAGTCCGGCCCGTCGGTCTCGTCTGGAGCGGTCTCAGCACTACTGCTCTGCTCACTACAGAGGCTGTGTCCTGTCACACGAAAACCAGAAGACAATGTGGGTCAACGTGTGGAGCAATTGCTCAAAGCCGCCCCTGTGGGCTGGGGACGTGGAGTTGACCTCACGACCTGTACACATGTTGCTAGATCCTCCAAGTGCCAGCCATGATCTTGGCTCCAGAGACGGCAGTTTTTATTGTTACAATGACTATTCTGATTTCACGCTGAATTTTTAAGTAATAATTGTCCAGACTGAATTAGGTGTGTCCTCCCTGATTTATGTTGAAGCCCAAGCCCCTTGTGCCAATGTGATTTGGTATCTGGAGGTGGGACTTTGAGGAGATAATAAAGTTCACATTTCATCATGAAGGGTGGGGTTCCCAGGACAGGGTTAGTGTCCTGATGAAAAGGCAAGGATATCAGAATCTCTGTCCCTATCAACACACACAGTGAGAAGTCAGCTACTTGCAAGCCAGGAAAAGAGCCCTCAGCAGGGAATCGAATGGGCCAGCACCCAGAGTAGAACTTGCAGCCTCTGCAACTGAGAGAAGCAAATGATTGCTGTTTAAGTCATGCCATTTATGGTATTTTGTTAAGCTGCCCGCTGTGGTTTAGATGTCCGCCAAGAGCCGCATGTGTTCAGTGGTGGTGTTTTGGGAGGAGACCGGAATCTGAGGCTCTAAGCTGATCCGCTGTTAGGAGGTGGAGCCGGATAAAGGTAGGACTCTGGGGACGTGAGGTGGGAAGATATATCCTGCTGCCGGGCTCCTCTCTTTCTTTGTTCTCTGCTTCCTGCCCGCCTTGCACTAAGCAGCTTGCCACCACCAGACCCTTCTACCACGCCCTTCCTGTCTGAGAGCTAGACAACTACCGACTGAAAACATAAGCCAAAATAAACCACTTCTCCTTTACGCTGTGGGTGCTGGGTATTGTGTCCCAGTGACAAGAAAATCAGTAAAACATAGTCTGAGCTTAAAAAAAAATAATAATTTATAACAAAATTTATAAGGATATACATTTATATATCATAAACTGATTTAACTAATTGATTTATAATCAGTAAGTTGACATTAGTTCATTAATTACTAAAAAATAATTGAATAACTGGGTGTGGCTGGTACATGCCTATAATCCTAGCATTCTAGAAGGCTGAGGCAGGAGGACTACAGGTTCAAGCTCAGCCTGGGCAATTTAGTGAGAACCTGTTTCAAAATAAAAAATAAAGAGGGCCAAGGATGTGGCTTTGTACAAAGGTCCTAGGTTCAATTCCCAGTACCAAACAATAACAATTAGTAACAATAAAATTGAATAAATTCTAACAAAAGGCAGCAACAGCTGAAAATGACTGTCCCATATGTATTATCTAAAAAATCCCACAGAACCCTTTTTCCCCAAGTCTGGCAAACTATCACTATCTCATAATACCTACTCTTCCTACCACCCTCTGGGTAAAGATATAGGCAACTTGCTTTCCTATTTACAGTCTGAGGGTCCACTACAGTGGTTCATTACTATGGCTCCTCTGTCCTGAGGAGAGGTCATCGGAGTCACTTTTGTCTGGAAGGCTTCTCACATTTGCAAATCCCCTGGGATGCTGTAAAACAGAGACTCTTAATCAGTAAGAGTCTTAATCAGGCCTAAGATTCCACACTTCTCACAAGCTCCAAATCATACTAACCAACACTGCGGGTCCATGAACCACACTTAGCATAGAAAGACTCTCTAACATTTGAACACCTTCTTTAGCTGAATCTGAAAGTGCAGGGAGTTGAGAACCTATCTCAGAATACGGTGGGTAATGGCTCAGGGACCACAGCACCATCACGAAAGCTGGGCAAGAGAGCAGGAAAGAGAGGACGGTGAGCCTCCTTCTGATGCTGCCGATGAAAGCTTCTGTCTGTGCTACAGTTTGACGTGGTTTAAGTGTGTCCCTCAAAGGTTCAGGTGCTGAGCGTCTCATCCTCACTGTGGCAGTGCTGATGTGGTGGAACCTTTAGAAGAGGGTCTTAGCGCAAGGTAATTAGGTCACCGGTGGAACTGCCCTTGGAAGAGATTAATGCTGGTCCCAAGGAGTGAGCTATTTGTTGCAAGAGCAAGTTGGTTGAAGACAGCAAGCCCAGGCCCAGAATCTGTCCAGTTTCTGGTCTCACCATGTAGTTTCTTCTCACATATGCCCCCATCACCATGATGCCATTTGTCATGAAGCCATGAGTAGAGACTGAAAACCTGGGACTGCCTGACCCCAGATACTCAGTGTCCAGATCTGTGAACTGAATAAACTTCCTTATAAAGTATTTTGTTATAGCAACAGTTAACAGACTAATACAGTCTACAAAGTGGCCACCATACTCCAATGCCCCTATTACTTACAAACTGCTTGGCATCACTATTCAAATGCTAAGGTGGCAGGAAATTTATGGAGACAGCAGACCTCTGGGCAAGCCTGGTACCAAGGCTGTCTCCTGTCATCCCCTTCCTCTTCCCTGGAAGGAAGCACCAACGGAGTGTGTGCACATTCTATGCTTGGAGATTTCTGTCTTGCTCTGGCTCATGGATTTTCTGGTGTCTCCTTCATCACTCACTCCATCTACACTGTGGTGGTAGCAGTCAAAGAAACAGGCTCAGTTAACTTGGAAGACACCATCTTTGTCACCTCTTATGGAAGCAAAACTAACTGAATACTGTACATGGGGACAACAATCTAATCCTAGGGCCAGAAAAAAGCATCGATCCTTGGTGTGGAAGAGAAGCACATTTGGGAACCTCGTTTAGGGACCTAACTACTCAGCTCTGACTGCAGGGCACATCATGCATGTTTAGCACTACTTGCAGAGTAGCCTGGCTGCTCATGTGACAGGGGTGCCCTACACTATGGTCCAGGGACTGACGACCTCCCAAGAGGTTCAGTCTACAGACTGTGCAATCCAGTGTTGTTGCGTCTACATATTCCTTCTGCTTAACACAATGCCAAGGACACGGCAGATGCACATGGGGAAACAAGTGGAAGGAGTTTCATTTTTAACAATACTATACGCTAGATATCTTGAAAAAGAAACCCTAGTTCTATGAAATACCTAGAAATGCTAAGTAACAGATAGCAAACATCCTTTTTAAACATTTGGCTGAGCTCTAAGGAATCCTCAGAACCTCAAACGAAGAAGATAAAAGAAGCTAAAGAACCTGGAGGAAGTGCTAGGCCAGTGCCAACACGGTGGCAGCCCCAAATGTATCCATCGGCGCTCAAGCCCAGGGCATTTCCCATGGGGCTGCTGGTTGGTTGGTGGTTTTAGGACAGCACTGTGCACTTGGCACTAGTATCCCTGGGTCCTGGGAGTCTCCAGTCACTGTGACAATCGCAAATGCACCCACACACTTCACCATGACAGGAGCAAAAAAACCAATCTGTACTGGAAGGATTCACTCTGAACAATGGCTTCATAAAGTGCCTAGAGATAAAGCTCAATCGGGCAGAAACCTCTAACTCAAAGCTAAAATCATAGAAAAAAACAAGTCACTGAGAGGCAGAGAGAGACAATGAACATGGTGAACACAGGAAACAGACCCCCAAGGAACAATGCTGCAGTGACCACATGCAGAAGGTCACATGGCTAGGCTGAAATCATTAAAAAAATTTTTTAAAAAAGAGATATTTTCAAAAAAGACTACATTAATTGATAGAATTTCAAGAAATAAGAGCTGTAACCACCAAAACATAAATGCTCAATGGATAAGAATGTTAGGTAGAAGAAAAACAGATAACAGCAAGGTCTATCTGTACAAACCTTCAAATGTTGAAACTATCCATATAGAAAGAATGTCCAGCTAAAACACTAACCAAGGGGGCTAGGGGTATAGATCAGTGGGACAGTGCTTGTCTAGCAAGTGAGGGACGCTGGGTTCCATACCCGGCCCCGTTCCCCAAAATAATTAAGACCCCAGTTCAGAAAGAGATTATAATAAGGACTTTCAAGAAACAAAGAATGTTTACCACAAACAGAATCTCACTAAAAAAATTCTCTAATAGATGCATTTTGCAAAAAAATTTTTTAAAAATTTAAAAATATATGTTAGACAAATATCTGGTATGCAAGCTGAAACAATAAAGGGTTGACATACACATAAGAAAGCAATTAAAACAATGGTGGAGCAATCCTATTTAAGGCACTTCATGATAATTTTATGTTTCAAGAGGGAAGTAGAAAGAGTAACTTTGGTTTGTGTTAGAAATCGTGTTCAAATTTAAAGAGCAACCACTAAAGAATAGAAATAGATTATATAGGTTGAATGTAGAAATGCAATCAAGAAGATAACAGGAAAGGAAAGGAAAACAAGAGTAAGACAGAGCTAAATAAGAACACAGAAAGAAGTAAAAATATATGGATCCTTTTAAATAAATGGAAACAGACTAAACCTAACACACTTCATATTGAGATTAGAAAAACAGTGTAAAATGCTGCATGCTACACACAAGAAACAGAGATAAACATAAAGACACAGTAGATTAAAAGGATGGGAAAATGCATCAGCTACATGTGAAGAAAGCTCTGAAACATGAGACATAATAGATTTAGCCAGGATATAGAATATGTAAATATCAATAACTATTAAGTTTGATCCACAAATGAATTTCAAACCCTATACCCCAGGATTATGAATGTACACTTCCATCAATGTTTACCAACTTATACAAATAGATCATATAATTAAGGCGCAATCTTGTGTTAACTAATAATACCTATTAGTTACCAACCTTTTCCTGATGCTTACACCGACAGCATTTTAATTGTAATCAAGTTTTTCCAAAAAGATAAAAGACAGTTATAATAATAATACCAAAGACAGTTTTAAAGAATAAAAACAAGATCAGGATACTTCCCCTATGAGATGCCAAAGCATATTACAAAGTATGATAAAACACCACAATGCAAAACAGGCTAAGGGAGCAGAGACAGCCACACCCGTGTGTGGGAGTGTGACACACAGCAGACACACGCAGCAGATTAGTGGGAAAGGAGTGGAACTTTTAGTAAATGCTGCCAGCACCCTGGACTACTCAGTTAGACACACAACACTGGGTCCTAACATACCATTCACAAAAGTCTGGACCTGTTAGGCATAACCAGATTGCAGTCTTAAGCCGTGTATCTTTTTAGCAGAAAACATATTGGGTGAATACAGTGAACAGTACTGCATTATGTATTTCAAAATCGCTGGAAGAGAGGAAATGGTAAATGTTTGAGGTGACAGATTTACTAACTACCTTGATTTAGCTATCATACCATGTATACAGGCATCACATCACATTGTACCCCATAACTATGTATCATGGGTCAGTTAAAAATCAAACTGAATAAAAATGATAACATAGAAGATGATGTGCACTGCTTCAGAGAAGAGAACTTCTTAAAGTAGGTATAAGGAGTACAAACCAAGCTGGATATGGTAGTGCATGTAATCCCAGCACTCTGGGAGGCTGAGGCAGGAGAATTGAAAGTTCAAGCCTAGCCTGAGCAACTTAGTGACTCAGGAAGGCCCTGTCACAAAGTAAAAATGGACTGGGGGTCTGGGGATGTAGCTCAGTGCATAGGTCTTGGATTCGATCCTCAGAACCACTAAAAAAAATAATAAAACAAAAGGTACAAACCATGCAAGATTGAAAATCATATTGTACTAAAATTTAAAAATTTTGTTTATCAAAAGGTACCATAAATGCAAAAAGATAAGTTTTACACTGAAAAACGTTATCCTTAATACCTATAATTAGCAAATTATTAATATCTAAAATAGAAATGAAAATGCTAAGTATACGTGATTCCAAAGTGTGTATTTTGTATTTTGCCTATTATGTCATCCTGTCCACTCTTGACTAAAGATAAAAGCTAATAAAATGGGAGCAGGAGAGAATAAGAAAGGACAGTGCAGTTGGGACAGGTTAGAAGGTGACACAGGCGATCCCTCCTACTACTCTAAGTGCAGACTCCTGTGCCTATTCCCAGACTTGTCAATTCGAGCTGGTCCGTGTAGCTTGCTTTGTCCAGAAAAATGCAACGCTGGTGACAATGAGTTCTGAGCCAGGAGGGACCTCAGGGGTCTCTGCAGTTCCTGTTCTTGTCCAGGATGACAGGCTGCAAGGACAGGAGCTGACCAATCACCCAGCATGTGAGCAAAGCCAACGCGAATCCAGCTGCAGTGGAAGCACCTTCGACACAGCCACGTCTACTGTCCAGGTGGGGACAGTAGAACAACCAACCTGCCCAGCCCGGCCTGGATCGCTGGGCCTCGGAGAAGGAGGTGAACAAAAAAGCTGTCTTGGAGAAGTTTGTCCCCAAAGCAGCAGATAATCATTAAATGATTATGGGAATCTAATAATGGAAGAAAGCCGGAAAGGCAGATACTGACCATAGCACAGCTGGAGAAAGACACCAGGATGGTAAGAATGGAAAGTACAAGTGGTAGAGGACAAGACTCCCTCCCACACCTTAGGACCTTCTCTGAAAAGCCCTAGCTTACTGTTGGATATTTCTGGAAATTTCAACCAAACACAGTTTTGCAAATTTCTACTCCAGCTTCCCCTTCACTGATAGAGTCTTTCCTCTGCCAATAGGCACTGAAGAAATGATCTTCCTTGTTCCAATCTTACCCCACTTACTTAGCAGGAAACAATGTGCTAATGGACAGCACTGCTAATAATCAAACAAGGAAGAGCCAAAAGCAAGCCTCAAAGGGCGCTGATGAAGTGCTCAGAGCAGGGGACCTACCCATCTCCAT
This sequence comes from Cuniculus paca, assembly GCA_004365215.1. Taxonomy (NCBI): domain Eukaryota; kingdom Metazoa; phylum Chordata; class Mammalia; order Rodentia; family Cuniculidae; genus Cuniculus; species Cuniculus paca. Next base: position 6,206 of record RJWT010026984.1, on the reverse strand, counting down.
GCCACACCGAGCGCGGGGTAGGGCACAGAGGAGGCGCCCATGGGGCAGGGAGCAGGGCCTGACCCGCAGAGATGCAGCATGAACAGAAGGCTGGCAGCACCCAGAGGAGGAGGACCCAAGGGCAGGCCTGATGGCTCCTGAGGACAGTCTTTAAGGGCCATCTCAAAAACAGCTACAGGTAACACTGGCTGCTGTGAACAGGTAATGTCATTTCTTTGACTTTTAAATGCCTTCCACAGCATAATAATGTTTCTGTGGATGAAAAAAATCTTTGCAACTAGTACACCTCACACATAGGTAGCATGAAGCAAACAATGAGATTGAGGGCAGAACAAACACATCTGTGGAAGCTTACACTGAGATTTACCTATTATTTACTTGGATTAGACAGATTCACTTTGGCTTCATTCAAGAGCAAATGGGACCTTTTAAAGGAAGAAGAAAAAATATATCTCCCCTGATGAGACAGATTCATGAGCAATGTGTGACAGGAAGATTCTCCATTTCACACATTTGCAGAGGCCTTGATTATTAACACCTGAGTATAAATCTCCACGGGGAAAACGATTGGGGGTGGGGCAAGAAAAGGTCAGATGCTCAGCTGGGATTCAATTACTATGATACTATTTTATTTTTGCTCTTCAGTTATGTTACTGTTACATGATTATAAGAATTCTGTATTAACACTCATAATACATAAGATAAAAATAAATTGTCACCCCTCTAACAAAGCTAAAAAAAACGTGAAAGCCATTATAGAGCATATCTACAATATGTAAATTGGAGAGAGCTAAATATGTATACACATCATGAAAAAAAGGGGAAACATGACAATGTAAACTTAAGCAGACAAATAACTTCTCCCCAGTCAGATTTCACAAAATCTCAGGGTCTTTGTTTCCTATACAAATTTCAAATTCCATAAAAACTGTAGATTTAGAATGTTAGCTCATGAACATCAAACACAAGATACATTAATGAGTTTTAAAAATATGAGAATGGGGCTATAAGTGTCCAAAACAGCACTTTTTTCTATACACAGGCTTTGACAGGTTTCACTGATCGAATTGCACTGGAAGTCAAGCCTGGTGTCTGGGTCCCTTCCACCCCTCCACAGTAGGCCAGGCAGATAGGAGGCCATGTGCTCAGTGATAAAAAGCATAGCATGCAGTTGCCAAGACACACGGCCCTGCATTTTATCGACAAACAAACAGGGGACCATGTGCTGCTTGGGATCTGGGAGACTCCAGGGAATCTGAAACACTGGGCCATATTTGTTTGCACGAAGAGAAACCTGTACAGTTCCTCTTTCCTTGCTGCCCCTCCCTGCTGCCTGATTGCCTCGGATTTTCAGAATCCAGTCCCAGGCAATCTCCAGACCAAAATAGAAGCTTCCATTTTATGGGTACTGTCCAGAAGCACGCGCCACTAGGGCAGAACTAGCAGCTGCCCGTGCCTGGCGGGAGCAATTCCTCACTCTGAAGCAAGGTGCCTCAGACTTTCACAGCAAGCAGAGAGCCTTTCCTGTTAAACAAACGCTGCTTAATCTACGTCCTGCAGGAGCGACATCTGTACTCACCACAGCCCATAAGCTTCCACTCAGCGCAGACAGATGTGCCCGAGGCTCATCAAAGGCTCTCACTCTGACAGTCTAAGGCCGGCCCTAATTGTCTCCAACGTGCTGTGCTCCTGCTGTTAGCCACAGCCACTCTGCTTTCTTCAGCTCAAATGCAAGAATCACCATTTTTCACTGAGAAGCAATCTCGGTCCCAGGTGCTTTTACTGTAATAATGTAAGGTACTCACTGAGATAAACCAAGGCACCTGCTTTGTCATGAATGGTCAAGTGGAATTCGAGGGAAGTCACAACAGAGTGGCATTCACCCCAAAAATGAATGTTAGCCCTAAGGCTGGAACTGAAACGAGGGAGACAGACAGACACTTGAAACCTCGGAAAGACTTCACGGGTGCCACTTGAACTATGATTCGTACAATTTGTATAAAAGTTGGGTTTACACATAATTACTGAAGGAAATATCTTCGTTTTGGTTGTGAATTTTATGTTCTACACCTCAGCACTCAGTAATTTTACTCCCATTTGGGTAAAAAAGCCAACAGTCAGATTAAGCATTTACTTTTTCTTCTTCAGTCCCTTGTTAAAAAGAGGGGCTAGGAATGCCAGGAAGGGGTGTTTGTTTGGAATTCTCTCACTAAATGCTTTGTAAAACTTTGTAACATTATTTTAGGTCTATATTTGCTTTCCTATGTTGAGGTTCACAGAACTATTTCCCCAACTGGGTGATACAGGTGTACCTGCTAATAAACCCAGCGTGTTCTCAAACGAGAGGAGATTTTGCCACCTGTGTCACAGTACAGCTGGATGTTTGAAGGTATTTTGATCGGGCACAAGGCAGGGCTGGACACTATTGTCTCCTATTGGCTCATAGCGATCCAGCCAGACATCAATGCCCAGGACAGCCTCCCATACCAAAGAATGATCCGGCCCAAAATGTCCAAAGTGCTAGAGATGAGATTAGTGACAATACTGGCAGTCAAAATAAATCACCCAAGAACATGAGAGGGGCATTCTGGAAACTTCACACAGACCTTGATCTGTAACTCCCTATTCCAACTTCCCCTTCACCTCAAGGTTCTTTCTAGAATAACAGGTGCTGAAAGAACTTTTTTTTTTGTCCTGGACATCCTAGCAATATGTGTCGTAAACAAAGACTTAAGAAACTAAATAGATGAAAGTAGCTTCAGCGAGACTTCAGTCAGAACTGACGGAGGGCAAATGGCCAAGGACAAGAAACAGAGCCTGAGAGAGAACACGTAGGATAGACTGTCTTTTCCCAGACCCTTGTTTCCTACACCAACAAGGAAACCCACACACCAGGCTTCCTCTTTCTCTTAAAATAGGAGGAGAACGCACTGGGTGGCCACCTAACAGATTTTCATCATAAAAATTTTAGGGAAGCAGATCCCAAAATGTTATTAAGAAACACTATGTTGGAACGTCACCGTGCTAGCCCAATGATCACCCCACAGGAAATAAACAGGATCCATAACCAGGAAGGGGTGGTGATCCTAGATAACAACTCCCATTTCCACCTACGCCTGCAAATCACCTGAGGAGTCTGAAATCACCACCAGAGCGAATGTACATCGATGCCAACCCCAGGCAAGAGACTTGTGGGCTCTGGAAAAGAGGCTCTGGGACCTCAGTATTCAAGGCTACAGAATTCCTTTTCTTCTACCTGGGAAAGGAAATTCTAAGTGAGGTATATATCTCACAGACTTAACTGCCAGGCAATTCAACTGCTGGTATGGAAATACAGAAGGCAGGAAGATTGAAAAAGGAGAAAAACTTTTGGTTACAGACTGAAAAATCTTCATGACTCCCGTAAAGACTGGCCTTGCAAGCAAAGCATTGACTGAGTACTTAGTAGGTATTATTCTAAACACTTTAGTAACTCATGTAATCACAGCAACTTAGTGAGGTGCCAGGGTGTTATTCTATTTTGTAGACAAGAGAACAAGAAGGCAACGAGAATCACGAGACCTGTTCAAAGTCATGAAGCTAGCATCAAAATGAACACAAATCCCAAGGAACTGGTTCAAAAGTCTGCTTTTAGCCACCTGGCTGTGATGCGTCTACATAGAAAACACAAACCTCTACCTGAGAAAGAGGGGTAGAAACAACTCAACCTCGACACTGAATTACATTTCCCCTGGGGTGCTCACGGTGGTGGTGGGGGATCGCTACTCTGCACACCTGAATTTAAGAGATAGAATAAGTGATGCAGGACTGACCCATACCAGGGGGGCATAGACCAGGCCGATGTCAACCTCGGGGTCCCCGAGATGCTCACTGCAAAACTCCTAGTCAAGGGGGTCAAGCATTCAGGGGTCCCCACACCAGATCTCAAACCTGCCACTCGGGACATTTATTTTTAGCTACTTCTAAATTTAGGCCCAGACTACAGTCCGGCCTGCCCATTGTACAAATTTTCTCAGTTGTGTTTTATTTTAACCGCAGTTGTCTGTAGATACAGCTTTATTTCCTGTCTCATTATGGGACAATCTTATGGGTTATTTGATCCTGTTTACTTGCTTCCTCTTTTATCTTTCACTGTGGAACAGGGACCAGGAAGCGGAAGCATCCAGAAGGCAGACAGGCAGAGATCTGGCCGGAGAGACTGAGTGTCACCTTATCACCATCTCATTGGGGAAAAAAACAAGGGAATGCAGCAGTCTAAACATGTAGGATGTAAAGGCCAGATGGGCTTAAACTTCGTCACATAAAAGACAGGACTGCCACTGTACACAGAGAATATACTCGTTATTTCTTAAACAGATCCATATATACAAGGCAATTTTTCATTAAAATATACACAAACATACTGCAGAATTTTTTAAAGAAAAAAGAAGTAAACCAGAATATTGAAGATTACCATCTTTAAAGAAACAAAAGGAATTTCAGCCCCCACTTACATCAGGGGACAGCAAACTTCGTCCCTGTCACAATTACTCTGCCGTTGCAATGAAAATACAGTCAGAGACAAAGGGTGAATGAATGAGCGTAGCTGAGTCTCAGGAAAACTTTATTTACTAGAGTAAGTCAGGTGCTGACTTTGGTTTGTGGATTGTAGTTTCCTAATTCCAGCTTTTCATCTGCAGTCCACAGGAAGGGTGCAGTCAGGAAAAAAAAAAACCCAAAGACAGTTGAGAACACGCTGTGACTTGTGGCATGTATTCCAAGCTTATTTAAAAATCCTGTAAATAATGCAAAGTACTACAACACTGTATCTCAAAGTTACATTACAGAAACACAGGCCATGGACAGACCTTTATGGGGTCCAGCCTGCCACCTGGTGGTCACAGGGAAGAACAGCCTCCGTGGTCCGCTCACCTTTTATTTAGGGGATACCACTTACTGGAGCCACTTTTTAAAAAAACGTGGAGTGTGAGTCCCACAATGACATAAGAAGCAATAATAGGTACAATCAATTTTCTGAAGTTTCAACTTGTCCAATTCTTCTGGCGAGGTCACAGGGTTTCTTTCTTAGCCAGCCAAACTGCAGAAGGTAATTTGAAAACACAACAGTAGTGTGGAAAAATACCCAAGCACCTACAACTGAGCTGTCTCCTGAAACTAAAATAGCCATTTTTTTAAACCTAAGACTTGAAAAGAAAATAACTCCAAAATTTAACTTACTAAATGGAGCCAAGCCCCAGAACCAGATCGCAAAGAAATAAGTGAGAGCAATCTACACTGTTCATTGGTTCCCTTACTCATGCTCTCTCCTGCTGGAAAGGAAGGGGTCGGCTGAATAGCACACTATGTGCAAAGAACCAAGAGACAAAGGCGAAGAGTGTAAACCCAGTCTCAGAAGACACCAGCAGGAAAGAATAGTGTAAGACAGCTCAAGCTTCAAGAAAGAGGCATTCGCAGGCTCATGGGAGCAGAGACGAGGAAGTGAACTCTGCGGGGCCCCAGGAAGATGCCCAAGGGTAGGAAGCATTCAAGCTGCTTCCATTAGAATGAGGGTAACATTGCCAGAGTGAGCAGGAGAGAAAGGAAGAGCAGCAGATGGGATAGCGCAGGGGGTCCGCGGACTGACCACCGTTCCGATCTTAGGGTAGCAGAGCTCAAACCCATCGGGCCAAAGAACTCTATAGGTATTTCCACCCCAGACACCCCAACTCATGTGCTTCTCATACACAGCAGGAGAAGCCGGGCTGCGTGGTCCTGGAGATGATGACCGAGAAGGCCAAGGCAAGTCCCAGGCTTTCAGCAGGTTTTGACTGCCAGCATCTTATTTTTGTCCACAGCCAAGGGGCGGTGGCCTCCAGCCAACCACCTTTCTCCAAAATTCCAAAAAGCAGAAGTACTACAAAGCTTTTGATCGGTGACAGGGAAATCTGTAACCAGTTACTCCATGACAAAAATAGGTTCGGTGTTCCGGTGCGATTTCCACAGGAAGCGCAGGGTCGGTAATCAGCCCGCTTGGCGCGCACGCATCACACCGCCTGCCCGGCAGAGGAAGTCCGCGGGCAGCACGCAGCTCGCCTCCAGGGCCTTGCCGGGGACACCGCATCAGCCTACCTGGGTTGCTGGCGAGGAAGGCGAGCGGGCTCTCGCCCAGGTCCACGGGGCCGTCCACTCGGTGGGGCGGGATCTCCAGCAGCTCCACTCCTCCCTCC
>RJWT010026983.1:0-15642 GCA_004365215.1 Cuniculus paca | reverse complement strand
GAGATGAGGATAGCAGCCTGGATCATCTAGTTGAGCTCCAATCCCAAGGTCACATGTCCTTATATGAGAGGAAGAGACAATGTGGCCACAGAGGCAAAGACTGGAATGATGTGGCCATGGCCAAAGAATACCTAAAGCTACCAGGAGCTGGAAGAAACAAGGACTGGAGTCTCCCTCGGAGCCCCTCGAAGACATGCAGCCTAAGCCAGGCAGAGTGGCACATGCCTGTAGTCCCAGCACTCAGGAGGCTGAGGCAGGACTGCCATGACTTCAAGGCTAGCCTGGGCTATATAGTGAGACCCTGTAGAGAAAGACAGAGCAAGAGACAGATAGACAGACAGACAGAGACAGAGAGACACAGAGAGAAGGAGAGAGAGAAAGAAATGTACCCTGCACCACTCTACGTCCGTGAGATAATGAATTTCTGTTATTTTAAGCCACTTAATTCATGGCAGCTTGTTAGACAGCTGTACAGGTTATGGCCCCGTGTACAGAGTGCTGAGTCTTGTCAACTGTGTCTACTGCACATGTCCTTTCCTATAATTCATTCTGTTATAGTTGAATGTATGAGATGCAGTCCATATATATGACCCTTTAATAAGCACCAAGTAAAACAAGGCCATTGTGGGTCTTGTCAGGCCTGTTGGCCCTGTATTCCTCCTGCTTTGGGAGTTCAGAATCAGCAGGGGTCTTTGTTGTTCTTATCCCTGCCTCTGGGTAGGGAGCCTTGGGACAAAAGTCAGGGAGGTGAACCCTGCAGGGATTTAGCTCAGTGGCATAAGCACCTGCCTGGCAATCGTGAGGTCATGAGTTTGATCCCCAGCACCAAAAAAATAAAAAGGAGGTTGGCCCTGGCTCAAGTGAGTGGAGGGGAGTGGCCCCATCACCCCAGCTGTACTATCCAAGTTATGGTGGGAAAGGTGGGTCACTACACTAAGCCCCAATCCATGAATAAGAAACACATTTCACCACCCTGAGGCCAAGACAAGGTATAGATGCATAACCCTATTAGGAAGAAGTTGAGAATTAGAACCAACACAACCTAGCACAGAACTTGTTCTCAAATCACCTACTTCAGAATAGACCTGTGACTCATCTGCTGTCTCTACCCTCCTTGTCCCTCACCTCTCAACCTAAGAAGGTGTGCACGTTGGGTGCTTTAATCAATGGTGCACTGACCCAATGAGAAGTCAATCCAGAACAAAATCACTATGCAGAGCTTAAAGCTCATGATTTGAACCTTAATTTATATGAGTTTTTATAAGGAACTATAATATGGTCAACGATAATGAATTTCAACCCTAAGAATCTAAGATGGGATGACATTCTTTGGGGACAGCAGAATGAAAACATGAAGAGGCATGACAAAATGCTGGAAAGTTCATCTGTGAAAGAGCAGCTGTGCTTGTTGGCTGTTGGGGAAGCATGAGATTTATATCGGACACAATTTAAATCATAATGGAGCTGTTTTATTTTAAAATACACTCATGTGTTGCTTAACACTACTTTCTGAAGAATGTGTCATTAGGTGATTTCTCACTGTGGGAATCTCACAGAGCACATTTACACACTCAGATGGCAATGGTGCCATCAGGCAATATAATCTTGTGGGACCACCATTGTACATGTTTGTTCTTTGTTTTGTAGCACATGAGTATATTCATATTTACCACATATTGGAAATTATATACCTTACTTCTACCCAATTTGAGAACATTTCTAGGAGCTAATTCAGAAATGTTAGAGTAGGTTTCCATTTTCTCAAAACTTTTCCAGGAGGTAAGTAATCTAAGAGGTTCAAAGCACTTTCCTGCAAGTCACGGGGAATTTCCACCCAACCTCTGGGAACTTCCACTCAACCTCTGAGTGGTTGAAAAACTTACAGTGAGCCCCTCAAGCAAATGCTTAGACTACTCCTGTGTCTCTCCTGATTTTTTTTTTGATGGTGGTGGTGGTGGTGGTAGTGGTACTGGGGATTGAACTCAAGGCCTTTGTACTCAGCTACATCCCCAGCCCTTTTTTATTTTTTGAGACAGGGTCTCACTAACTCACTAAGTTTCCCAGGCTGGGCTTGAACTCAAAACCTTTTTGCTTCAACCTCTCAGATTATAGGTCTGTATCCTAGCCCTGTGTCACATTTGCCTGGTAAGAAGTTAACCTGGATCAATGCTGTCGATTAATCCCATCCCCAGACAGCTGAGATGTGGCACCGAAGAGTTCTATGACTGTAGCATCTGAGTTAGGGTTCTCCAGTGATAGAGAACTGAGAGGAGATAATATCCTGTGATTGTGGAGGCTGAGGGGTCCCATCATCTGCCCTCTGTGAGCTGGAGACCCAGGAGAGCCAGTGGTGTTGGTGGTGTGGACTCCAGCCTGGGTCTTAGGCCTGAGAACCAGGAACACTGAGAGCAGGACATTCGTGTTAGCTCAAGCAGTGAGACAGAGCAAATTCAACTTTTCTCCTCCTTTTCATGCTACTCAGACCCTCAACAGTTTGGACAATGTCAGCTGCTTGACTCAGTCTGTGGCTCAAATGCTGGTCTCTTCCAGAAATGGCCTCCCAGACACACCCAGACTACTGTTTGCCATCACGGCATCTTCCAGGTGCTGCAACGAATTTACCATTGTCCACCTCAGAAGGGTTCAACAATCCTTCTCCTTGTCTTGGAGGAAGAAACCTTTCCTCGTTTTCATCAACATTCATCCCACATCGTAAGGTCTTATTGCTTGGTCATCTGCACCTTTCTCCCTAGAAGCCAAATTTGTCTTTTACATGAGGATGTAGGACTACAAAGCCCAGTGTCCCACCCACTCCTCAGAGCTGTGTCTCCCCTTTCTGAGACCACACCCTCCACCTTTGCCCTCCATCTCATCCATCTCTTGAATCTTGCTCTACCACATCAAACCAAGCACTGTGGCTGCAGATTCTGGTGACATGAGTTTCTTTAGACACTCACACCATTGGAATAAGCCAGTTACTGTTTCTCCTTTCTCCTATTTCCTTTCTGACTTCTCACCATCCCTGCTCCCAACATTTCACGGCATCAGTTCTGAGCCCACTGGGCCCTCTCCTGTCCTGTCCTGTCCTGTCCTGTCCTGTCCTGTCCTCATTTTGGTAACACCTGCATCCCAGCCTTGAATGGCTGATGTCTCTGCCATAATCTTTCCTTTCTTGTCCCCGAAGACCACACTCCCAATCTTGTTTTCACTAATAATCACACCAAACAGTCAGTTCTCCATGTCTCCAGGTTCTACGTTCACAGACTGAACAAAACGCAGATGGAAAACAATGGAAAAAATGTTACACTACTGCTGGTGTATAATGTATAGGTCAGTGGTGGTTGTGTCCATAGTGCACTTGCATAGACTTTTTTGTCTGTGTCATTATTCCCTACATAACATGGCATAACTGCCATTTAAATAGCATTTGCATTGTATTAGTTATTATAAATAATCTAGAGATGATTTAAAGTATACAGCAGGATATGTATTGGTTATATAAAATACATGAGCAACCATGGAGTTGGGCATGCACAAGGGTCCTGGAAGCAATCTCCTTTGGATACTGAGAGACAACTCTATCTCATAATCTAACTGCCACCTTTCATCTTTCAAGTACATTAATACTAGTGAGTCGGCAACATAATTTTTACACCATTGAGACTGCCAGTCCATGAATTGCAATTTTTCCAATATCCGTCACCTAAATAAAAGCATAACTTGCAATTACTCTTGTCCCTTTTGTTCTCCTGCAGACTCACCAGGACAGATTCAAACCTGGTTGAATCTTCCTTTGTGTGATTCCTTCCAAGTGGCCAAACACTATTCAAGAAAAATCACAGTAGAGCTGACTGGTTGGACAAGTTCAAGACCATGGATATTAAAAACATACGCATACTCCCCAGCAATCTTCCTTCCACAGTAAGTCTGCTTTCATCTTCTCAAATCTCTTTTTCTCTCTCACTCTCAGCTGAGGGACTTACCTCATCTTCATGGGGGTAAAAAAAAAAAAAGAAGCAATCTATATGTTGATGACTCCACATTTAAATTCTCAGCCTTGACTGCTCTCCTCAACGCCAAACTTGCGTATCCATCTGCAGGTTTGACATCTCCACTGGGAAGTCAGAGAAACACCTCAAACCTAGACCATCCACATGGTGCTCCTCTAGTTTCTCCATAAGATGCTGTCCCCCCACCCCCTAGTTTTCCCAGTCTCTGAAAATGGTTCTACTTTCTAGTGAGCTGCTCATTAAAATGTTCTGAGTCTTCCAGTCGGTCCCCACTACTAGATGCCACCCAGCATCCATTCTCCTGTTTTTCTTTACTATTAGAACTTGAGCTCAGGGAGTTTACCCCAGCTAATTACTACCATAACTTCCAGACAGGGAGGAGAGGTCATGTGACCCAGCCTCGCCAGTAAGATGCACTCAGAAGTTCCTAGGCAGGTTCTCCTTAAAAGCGGGAAGCTTTTAAGAGGGGAAGACCCAGTGCGTGTGACTGCTTTTGCCACTCCACCTTTCTCTTTCTTCTTGGCCTGGAGGTGCACTTGATATCTGGAGCTCCACAACAGGGAGCAGAACAGAAGTCGCACAGATAAGACAGAGGAGCAGAAGGAGTTGGGGCCTGATGGGATCAGGCAGTGGCCATCAGAGCCTGGCTTGGCTGTTTCTGGACTCCTTGCTGCTTTGAAAAAACAAACCCCTTGGTTTACAACAACTATAATTTGGTTTCTGTTCCAACTGCTAACTGCAGTTTTCCCTGACACACCCAGGACACCGAGAGAAAGGCAAGTCTTCAAGTCGCTGCCGCAGAGCTAACCCTCCACTCACTCAGGGGTGGAAGCTTTGTTTTCATCTCAATCAGTTTATCAAAGAAATAACACCCAAGAGGCAAGTGAGTTTCTAAACATAGTTTCTCATTTTTTCTTCCTACACTTAGGACACTAAGTTTCCTTGCATTGGTTTTGAGTTACACAAAAATATCTGGTTTGTTTTATTTTCCCATGGTTTCTCCAGTACATTTGGAGACTGGCATTTAAAGCCCTTGCATGTTTATTTGTGTGGGTTCTTTCCCTCATATAAACCCTTCCCTGTACACACACATCAGATATTTCCTATGCTTAACTGATTTTTTAAAACAAACACTTTCATAGTAACTTTCCGTGTGCCAAAAGCACTGCTCTAAGGGCTTTAAATATAAACTCGCTTAGTTTTCAAAACAACTCATGAGATAGGTGTCATCTTTATCCTCGTTATTCCGATAATGAAAATGAGGCACAGTAGCACAAGCAGTAAATGGCAGAACTGAAACCCAGACACTTGGGCCTCAGGGTCCACGTGCCATGGTAAGCCCACGCAAAACAGGGAAACTAAGGCAACCAAACAAAAATATAGAAACAGATATTTTTGAAAAACATAAATACCTGCCACAAAGCACCAAGTTGCCAAGAAATACAGGACTAATAATCCAAGATCTCTGTTCTCAAAGAGCTCACAAAAGAACAGAGAGGAAAACTAGATCAAATACCTTACCTAATATAAAGTGAAATGACTTGGAGCAAAAGAGTGCAGGAAAAGCTTTAGACCTAGCAGGGAGATGGTGTGTGAGCACAGCAGAATTTCCCAGGAAGCTTCCAGATGTCATCAGATGTCCAGGGTGTGATGGTGATATAGGGGAATGAAATTCCCGACCTACTAGATGTTCCACGCAAGTTTGTGTTCTCTAGAATTGAAGAATGAATTTCAAGAACAATGGAGGTTAAGAGCAGAATATATTTATTGAGAGAAAGAAAGCTTCTGTCTGATAGACAGAAGGGGTCCTGAGTGGGTTGACTCTGTCTTTTCCAGGGACTTTTACAGAGTAAAATCATGAGGCGAGACAGGTCCAAGGTGGGGAAGAATGGGAATTCGTAAGGTGGGCATAAGGTGGGACAGAACTGTGGTTAACCAATAAGATTAATTGGTCAGGTAAAATTGATTAAGTCGGGGACAAATGGGGACGTGAGTCACATAGCCAGTGAGCATGCTTAACCAGCAGTGACTCTTCCCCTTAGGGGGTCGAGATAGGTGACTTCTGGCTTCCTCAGGGTGCTAGAGACCTATTTAGACTATCAGTCCTCAGGAAGAGGGTGCATTTGTTTGATCTTTTGTCTTGAGGCCTGGCCCACAGCAGGAGGTGTCTGTCTCCTCCAACGTCACAAGACATCTGGTCTTCTGCACTGGCTCCTTTGAGGGCCCAGCCCTGTCTGACTGCCTAGAATATTTCTAACTCTGCTGCCTGTAACAATGAGAACCACGGTAAACACTTTTTCACAGTAAACGCAGACTTTTGTCTCAGCTTCACTGGTTCTGACTTTGCTCAAATCATTTCCTCTCTGTAATTTGAACTTCTGCATTTGCAGTGAGGAATCTAACTCTAAGGTTACTTCCAGTCTGACAGTGGATGTATTAGCTTTAAAGCTGTGACCAAACACCTGAGAAAAATAAAGGCGAGAAGGTACGCCTCTTGTTTAAAGATCTCTTTTCACAGTCAGCTCCACTGCTTTAGCCCCTTGGTGAGGCAGAACAACATGGCAGAAGGGTGTGGCGGGAGAAAGCAGCTCTCCTCAGGGCAGCCAGGAAGCAGAGACGGAAAGAGCTGGAGGAAGGGGCTGGAGGCAAAACAGAGCTCGCCAGGTTGCACTCCCATGACCCACTCCCACCAATGAGGCCCCACCTCCTGTTTCCATTACCTGTTGTAAAGCCATCAAGTTCTGATCTCATCAATGAATGAATTAATTGGTAAAGTTAGAGCCTTCATGATCTCATTGCCTCTAATCCCCACCTCTGAACAGAGCTACACTGGAGACTGACCGCTCAATCCATGGCTCTTTCAGGGGCTACTTTATATTTAAACCACAGCCATGGGTCTATGACGGTGTTTTATTACCAGGCAGCACATTCCTCTGCACATAAGACTCAAGCAGCTCTTGGGCTTCCAGTTGGCTCTGATGAATGAGCGTTAAACACAGCACTGATTTATAATTTTAACACTTGGATGTTATGGTATGTCCCCTACTTTACTTAACCAATATTGTTTAATTCACAGGCTGTTTACAAATTTTTCCCTATAAACACCTTTGTATCCATATCATTATGCATTCTCCAGCTACCTCCTAACTTCATTTTTAGTAGAGGAGGAAGAAGAGGAGAAAGAGGAGAATAGAGAACAGCGTTTGCCATTTTACTGCCAAAATGGTTTCATTGTTCCCATTTGTATTTCCTGGCCTCCTAGAGGTTTTATTTTAATAACCTCATGAGTTAGTCATTGTTCTTCATTAGTGAATTGGCCATTGCAGCCTCCGCTCATTTTTCTCCTGTTGCCATTCATGTTTTCCTTATTGATTTAGAAATCAATATGCTCTTGTATTTTTCATCTCATAGTTGTTATATTTTTAGGGCTCTTTTAAAGTGACTAACCAATATTTATTACCTATGTTGCAAATAATTTCCCCATTTTGTCATTTGGACCACTGTTTATGGTTCCTTAGTTGAACTGAGTTAGTAACTTTTATCTAGACTAGAAATAGGCAAACTTCTTCAATACTTTCACATAATAAATATTTTAGACTTTGCATTCCATGCAGTCTCTGTCACAGCTTTAACTCTGCTGTTGTAGTATGAAAGAAACCATGGGCAAAATACATATGAATGGGTATAGCTGTGTTTCAATAAAACTTTATTTACAAAACCAATGGGTGGGCCAGATTTGACCTGCAGGCCAAGGAGTTTGCTAACTCTCTCTCTGAAATATCTATTTGTCATAAATCCATTGATTCACTTCCTTACATGTAGTATTTGCTACCATTTTGCAGGTTAGATTTGTGAAGTTGACTCTTTAGAGATATGCATTTCCTCCTTTGGTGCTCAGTTTGTAATTAGGATGATTGCCAATTAGTTAAATATAGGGCCTTGGTAATACCTATGACCTGAATTATAGATTTCCTCTAAATATACTTAGATGAGAAAAGGGGAATGCTACACATTCTCCCTTATATATGCTTCATTTTATGTTATAAAACAATACTTTATTAAAACAGATAAGCATTAAGCATTCAAAAGAACTAAAATCAGTAAATCTAAACTATTAACACTGCACTGAAATTATTATTTAAGAAGATAAAGCATTAAGGTAATAATTCAAGAATCATATTAATATTCTTGAGCATTCATTATGTGCCAGGACTATGCTGAGCATTTCCTTTTTTAACCCTGATAGCCCTGCAGACATCACCCCATCTCACAGACAAAGAAAATGACTCTAAAAGATAGAAGGATCTATGGAGAATTAGTTCCAGGATATGAAGTTTGTAACATTCAAGTGTCTTGTATAAGATGGTGTGATATTTGCATACAATCTGTGTGTATTCTTGCATATACTTTCAATCATCTCCAGGTGATTTATAACACCCTATATCTTATGATGTAAATGCTGTATAATAGCTGTTACATTGCATTTTTTGGGGAAATTGTGACAAGGAAAGAGTCAGGGTGTGCTCAGCAGAGATGCACCACAGGCCTAACCACATTTTTGATCCATGGTTTGTTGAATCTGTGGATGTAGATCATGGTATAGAGAGACCCACTGTGTATATTTCTTGCTTAAGATCACACAGCTAATGACAGAGCCTGAGCTTGAAGCCCTGTGGGGATAAATCCCAGGTCCCTTCTCACTAAGTTGGTTTTCTCAATAGAGCTGAATCATGATTCTTAAACTTGGCTCCCCATCCCCTCCCCCAATAACAGAGGTCATACCCACAGCTGCAGCCATAAACACTCACATAGCACTAGGCCTGCTTCTAAGGTCTTTCCATGTACTAACCCTACCAACCCTCCTAAAGCCTACAGGAGGTAGGAGTATAGCTGTCCTCATTTTTGAGATGAGGAAACTGAAGCACAGAAAAGTTAAAGGTGTAAATGGCAAGGCCAGTCTGCCAGGCCCCAGTATCCACCTCTTAGAACTACATTCTACTTACAGGACACTCAGAAATCACAGGAAAACAGAAAAACCTTTAAGCATTATCAGTTATAGCTTAATGCATCTTGTGTAGATTTCAGGCAGATGCAACTGTCTGAAGCACACTGCATCTTTCTGAATATTGGACATTTCCAAACCTTTCTATGGGGGAAATTAAAAGAGCTTGCAAACAGCTCTTGGGACATTTTTTTCCCAACCAAGTTCTCTCAACTTCTTTCAAATGATGGACAGTATATTGCCTCCTTAGAATTGCCAGTCATCTCTTTGACAGCCAGGAGTAGTTGAAATTACTTTATGTGTAGATAAGAAAGAAAATGCCACCTTGGTGAGGTGGTGCACATCTGTCATCAGCACTCTGGAAGGTTGAAGAAGGACAATTGAAAGTTTGAGCCCAGCCTGAGCAACTTAGTGATTTAGCAAGACCCTGTTTCAAAATAAAACACACAAAAAATGGCTGGGGATGTAGCCATTCTGCTATCCACTTAGACATATACTTCTGGGAAATCCAGTGATTTCCATGTTAGGATTATTCTTCTTAAGAGAAGGAATCGAATTCCTTTTCTAATAACCTGAGCGGTTTGCCTTGTGACACTGTCACTTACATTTGTCCCTTTGAGCTGTCAGTAACAACCTAGGCTTATCAGTTCATAACTTTTTACAACACACTTGGCACTAACAAAGCAGTTTAAACCATGGAAAGAAAGAAGCTTAGCCTAGCCCAGATATGAGCTCAAAATCTGGACAAAAGGGCTGCTTTCTGCACTGAGAAATCACGGCCAGTGGGCTCAAGCAACTTGATGCCCCAGAAACATTTCCATGACGTTTCTGGGAGGGCTCTGAAACCCTCATACAGCCGCCTTTGCATATATTGTCCCTGTGTCACTTGATGGGCATCTACTTCAACCTCCGAAGAAGGCTGACATATACCTAGGGGATCAGTTTCTTCCAGGACCAAGTTGTTTAAAATGAGCCATGGTGCAATTGCAAAAGGGGGTCAGGACTGTCACCATGAAGAATGGTTGTCAAAGGATGTGATGACCCACATGGCTTTTGAGGTTCCTGAGGTGAAGGACCATGAGAGGATGAAAAAATAAAGAAGAGAAGAAAGCTGGGTCAGGTGGAGACCTCTTTCTCTGGATGGGAGGAAAGCAACTGCCCTCTCACTGTAGGGGCATTTATTTACACATTTAGCAACTTAATGTCACATGACACCCTGTTGCTTAGTAATCTAGTTGTATGGCAACCTAAAAGCGTGTTTTTTGGAGCCTGGAGTCACCGGTTTCTGTGGCTCACCCTGGGGCAGTCTTTGTTCTCAGACCTGGCTGCCTGGTAATCAATTTCCAGCTTTAACAGTACCCAAGGAAAGGAGTTTCAGATAATAACAATTGTAATCATGTCGCAAGAGGAGGTTACTGTTCTGGCAGTGATCACTGTCCCTGCTTCCATCAAAGCCTGGACCATGGAGAAGAGACAGGAGGAGCAGTTTGATGAGGCTGCAGGGCTGCACTTTGGCTTCTGCCAAAGAGCTGGGCTCCTCAAAGGGCAAGCCATTCTATTACCTCCAGTCCCACCTGGCTAGGTTTAAGAGCCTCAGAAGCCAGTTCATGTTTCCCACTGCAATGAGACCTCAGATCAATTCCAGCATGTCAAGAAATTCAATAAGTATGGACACTGAAATTTATGTGTTTATTAAAAGCTTGCTGCAAAAAAAATTACATGCATCTCACTTATTATCATCTACTACAGTTTGCAGCAGATCATTTTTTTTAAGGACACCGGAAAATAAATTACATTCTTTATACAGTATAGTGTGTCCAAGACATAAAGGTATTGTAACTAAGGGCTGCATGGATTGCTGTTGTCTGTGTGTGTGTGTGTGTGTGTGTGTGTGTGTGTGTGTGTTCTCCACTTCAGCAAAAGGAGAACATAGCTAAGGAGCAGAATGCTACAATCAAGCAACAGCTATTTACTGCTACCTTTGTGCAAGGCTGACTGCTAGATCGCCAAAGGCTACATGGAAGCCCAAAACAGCACCCTTTCAGGGAACTGAATATTTATCTAAAAATTACAATAACACCATAAGCTAGAATGTGCTGATGTTCAAAGGAAGATTGGACAGTAGGTGTTGGAATTCAGAGGAGAGAAATAAGTGCTTCCCAGAGTGACAAGAGAGAAGCTTTCCAGAGAGGGTGGATGTATGTGAGTCTTAAGGATGAGTGGCATTTGGGAGGCAGGGACAGAGGACAGATGATACTTAAGAGGGATGTCATGGTTTGTCTCCAAATGTCCCCCAAAGCCTCATGCAGTCATAGGGCTTTTTCAGAGGTGGCCGAATCTAGAGTGTGGCATGCTGGGATTAAGGGAGTATGATTACTAAATTAGTCCACTGATTGATTTGACATTGCCCTAATCCCAACAGTCTGGATAAGATGCTGTCAAATCCCCTTGTTGCTTTTGCTGTCTTTTGCCACCATAAACAGTTGCCCCTGTGCCATGCCACCCTACCTTGGATTCAGCTGATTATGAACTGAAACCTCTACAAACTGTGAGCTAAATAAATTTTTCAACTGGGCATGGTGGCACATGCCTATAATGCTAGCATTCAGGAGGCTGAAGCAGGAGGATCGCTGTGAGTTCAAGCCCAGTATGGGCTACAAAGTGGGTTCAAGGCCAACCAGAACTACGTAGTGAGACCCTGTCTCAAAAACAATAAATAAATAAAATAAAATTAACTTTATCCCCTTTTAACCTTGAGTGTCAAGTATTTTGTCTCAACAACAACAGAAAAATAACTAACATAAGAGAGAGCCACGTGAGCCAAGAGACAGTGACAGGAGGCCCAACCTGTGTGGCAGAACAGCAGTGGCCACCACTGGGGCAAAAGACTGGTCTCAGGAGATGGAAAGGTCAGGACACAGTAGGGGACACTTGGATTCTGTGCATCTCTATCTCTACCTCAACCTCTATCTTTATCATTCATATCTGTATCTCTCTCTACTTCTACCTCTCTCATCTCTATGATCTCTATCTCCATCTCTACCTCTACCTCTGTTTCTCATCTCTATCTCTATCCTTATCTCTACCATCCATATCTCTATCTCTACCTCCACCTCTATCTCTCTCATTTCTATCTCTCTCATCTCTATCTCTTCCTCTACCTCTATCTCTACCTCTGTCATCTCTACATCTACCTCTATCTCTATCTCTACCTCTATCTCCTAGCAAAAATGTCCTGATAGGCACCAGCTTAGACTATTACAGTACCTGCACAGGGACTTCTGATTCCTCCTGTGCTCCTCAGTGAGTTCTGTGGGGTTTCAGCTCTAAATCTCTGAAAGAAGGCACAGGGGAGATTTGTGGATTTTGTGAAAGAAGTGATCAAAATGAGGTGAGGGAGAAGAACATGGCTTGGTTCTGGGAGCTCAGCAGTGCTGGTTTACCAGTTGTTCCTGGTAAAGGAATTAAGTAAAACACTCACCCTAATACAGGTGGATGTTGCATAGAAATTCTACATTTCTCTCTCTCTCTCTCTCTTTCTCTCTCTCTTACTATTGTTTTAAAGAGAAAACTCTGAGAAGCCAAAAAGACAAGCAACATCAGAGAAGTTTTTCACCATATTGAGGGAATAAGGTAAATGAGATAAGATGTTACAGCTTGTATCTAGATGTGCCTCCAAACCTCATGTGGTCAGAGTTGACTAGATCTATGGTATGCGCTGCTGGGATCAAGGACACAATGCTGGGACTGACTCACAGTGTGATGCTAGGATTAAGGGTGTGAGTGCTACCTATTCTAAGAGCAGATAGTCTTGGTAATACATAGGGACAGAAAGAGTGCTAGTCACTTGCCTCCTGCTTGCTTGTGCTGTCTTATGCCTGCCATGGACTATTTTTCCTCTGTGATGCCTCTCTATCATGCCACCCTGCCTTGGAACCAACAACGATGAACTGAAAACTCTGCAAACTGTAAGCTAAATAAATTTCCTCCTTTAACTTTGAGTGTCAGGTATTTTGTCTCAGCCACAAAAAAAGTAACTAAGAAACAAGAATTTTTGTGGCAGGACTGCAAGAAGAAATCTCATTCATACAATAAATTGAGCTCCTGTGTCTTGCCAGGGAGTGAGCTACGGCTTGAGGATATAGCAATGAATGAACCAGAGAGTGTCTGAGGCCTTGTGGAATTCCTGCTAAGTGCCAGACTCTGTTCCAGGTGCTTAGAACACACGGGGAAGAAAACATGTAGACATGACATGTCACCCCATGATGTGGACCTTCTATTGTAACTTCCCATAGTTCACCTTGAGCATGTACTCCACACACACGCCTCGTTCTAGGCAAACTGGGCTACGAGCCATCTCACATCCCTTGCTTGTTTGTGTTTTTAGAATATTCTTCTTTATAGCAATGGTTTTCAGGCAGGGTGACTTTGCTGAGTGGAAGATATCCAACAGTGTCTGGGGACATTTTTGGTTTTCACAACTAGATATGGTTTGCTTGGTTTGGATCTGGCTTGAATGTGTCCCTCAAGTTTGTGTCCCAGAAGCTTGGTTCTCAGTGTGGTGATCTTGAGGGGTGGTGAAACCTGCACAAGGGACAAGTGGGAGATGACTAGGTCATCATAACCGGAACTCAGAGGGATTATTGCCAACCTTGCAGAGGGAGTCGGTGCTCATGGAAGTGCAAGTAGTAAAGCGAGTCCACTCCACACATTGGGCCCCTTCTGCACGCGGCCAGTTTCATTTCTCTCTTCATCGTGCTGTGGTGTAGCAAGGAGACCCGCATCAGGGCACTGCACCATTCTCGTGAACCTCCAGAGCTGTACGCCTCCAGCTGTATAAAGCATCCGCTTCAGGCATTTTTATAGAAACAGAAAATGGACTAAGGCAGTGTTTCATTTGCATGTCGTGGGTAGAAGCCAGGGATGCTGCCAAACATCTTAGAAGGTACAGGACAGTCCCCATAATAAAGAATTATTATTGTCCCAAACGTCAATAAGACTGAGATTAAGTAATCCTGCATTAGAGCCAAGCCATACCCATTTTTCAGTGCCAGCTCAACTGCACTTTCATGAAAGATCCATTTCCTTTCCCGTTCTTGTTTGCTCAAGCCTTCCTATTCTGCTGGGCTCCATCTCCCACGTGTGTGCTTCACTGATGACAATCATCACATTCCCCAAGCTGTAAAAGTCCACACGGCTGGATTTATGCCTGATTTATCTGAGTTCTCCAAGACTAGCAAAGAGCTTAGCTCACAGCATAACTGCATTTAAATATTTGTTAAATGCATGAGTGGGAAACACCCAAGTGTCTGTCTCTTTTCCAGGCTACAGTTCCTTGTATCCAGGCAGCCTGATAGATTTTGCTTCAGAGGAGGCACTTCCAGGCCCCTTCTGGTCACAGCTGGAAGAGACCCAACCGGCATCCAGTTTCAAAAAAGGCTGTGCTTTTACCAGTCTGAAAGGGGGGAGGGGTAATGGAAAAAGAGACTAAACAAACACAGCAGGGAATACAACTGTGCACCACAGAGGTTCCCTACAAAAATAATCAACAGTAGGAAAATCTCTGCTTGGAGGAGAGTTTGTCCAGTTTTGCAAGTGAATTAGGGCATCTGGGAACCTCAGTTGCCCTTGAAGACCAGAAGTCACACTTATCTATATCCAGGGGCTGATTCTGTGCTGTGCCTGGGCCACCTCTAGCCTAAGGCTGAAACATGGCTACACAGCTGCAGCAGGCTGGGAGGTTGTGCATCAGCCATCACTCATGGGCTCAGCTTTGCCTGTCCATGTCCTTGAGCTGTCTGCGAGGCTGAAGTGTCCTCTCGGTGCTGGAAAACTGCTGAATCTAAAGAAACCAGTTCAGTTATCTCAGGCCCCTGCTGCATCCAAATGTGCCAACTTCAGCTTCTCTTCCAGAGCTGCTCTGAGCAAGGAGCTCTGCTGTGCACAATTTTTTATCTGCCTGGCAGCAGAAATGGCTACAGGGTCCTCGGGGTCCCAACTCTGCATCCCCTCAAGAAGGCACAAGGGAGTTTTGGGGATTCTGCAAAAGGAGTGATTGGGCGGAAGAAAAGAAAAAGGCTCAAAGCTGCAAAGAGCAAAGGCACAGAGCTTTCAGCAAACACTTTGCTGCTAGGAGCACCAGGGAGTATCTGTCACTCATTCAATTGAATTCCAAACAGAGCTTATAATTAATAAAAGAGCAAAATTGGCTGACCAAGTTAGTTTTCTTAACCATATCTACTTCTCAGTAACTGCATGCCCCACATACAGATCCATTCTTGCCAAATTGTGTCTTTCTGTTTATGCAGAATTCTGGAGATTTGAACAGGAAGTAGAGCAAGGTTGTGCTTTCCAGGGAAGGAGTGGCAGTGTGGGGCTCTAAATCATGTGACCTTGTTTATTCTTTAAGGATTGGCCACAGTACAACATTCCAACTTCAAGCTCTAAATCAGCCTGTCCAACAGAAACACAATACCAGCCACAAACACAAGCTACACCTAAAATTTAAATTTTCTAGTAGCTATGCCAAAAAAGTGAAAAGAAGTAAATGCCACTAGTTTTAATAAAGTACTTCATTTAAATCAATATATCCAAAGTATTATCATTTTGACATGCAATTAATATACAAAA
>RJWT010026982.1:0-15642 GCA_004365215.1 Cuniculus paca | reverse complement strand
AGGATGTGTTTCATTCTGATTTCCCAGGCCCTGGGTCCAGAAAGAGCATACTTGATTATTTGGCCTCATGAGCTACTCCCTCTTCCTTGAAAATATTCTTTTTTGCTTCTGTGACTTTAACAATTTCCCTATTAGAGTACAGTTTTTCACCTAACTGTTATACTTCTCTTCCTACTAAGGCCATAAAGGATGGATTACTCCAAAGTCAGTTAGGTCCCCTTCTCATTCTGCCTACTCTTCTACTACCATATAGATTTTCTTTTCCTGCTCCATGGTTTTAGATAATTCTTCACAGGCCAGCAATTTCAAGTTTGCTCGAAGTCCCTCTGATACCCACTTGTGTGCACTAGACTTGCATTCAATACATCCTTTTGCTAATAATAGATATCTCAAACATCTAACGTAATCTCAAAACGTCTTCCAAGTCTCCGTAAATGATCCTATACATTCTAGAGTCAAAACTTAGAAATCATCTGTTTCTCAACCCCAAACTAATCCAGCCAGACTAATTCTGCCAGTTCTAAATACTGTAACGCTCTAAGTACTATAATTGACCCATTCTTTCACATCTCTACTGCTCTCCTTTGATCTTTCAATCAGCGCTTCCATTGGTTGCTGCTCCCCTCCTATACATCTATTGCCTATACTCCATACAATTGTGATTTCATGATTATTTGAAATGGTACATATTCTCATGAATTCTTCTTGATGTTAAAATAAATAAATGACAACTCCACTTCCTGAAAAGAATTACTGGCAGCAAAAAGCAAAGAAGAAAATTCAAAATGGGACCAGCTACTGAGCAGAAGGATGCCACACTAAATGAGCCTGGGAAATTTATTTACCAGTTAAATAATATGCTAGAAACAGAGAGGAACCACCAAAATCTAGCTAGACCTGGCTTACCACACTTACTGAGACTTAAAGATAAATTAAGAAAACCCTCCCAGGAGGCAAAGGGGAAGAGGCAGGGGAAGACCTGTGGGGGGTTCAGCAGAAAATGAAAGTGAATGATAATCCTAAGAGACACAGACAATTAAATGGCAGATTCTCCTATGAGTATGCAGGTTCTGAAATTTGATGTGGCTGAGTACAGTTAGACATGCCAAGAGGGGTGACACTAACTGTTTCAGAGTGGAATCTGACCTCTGTCATCTGAGAGTGCAAGAACCAATGGTCTCTCTCAAGGTTCCTGGTATCAAAGATCAAGGACCAAGAACAAAATAAAATAACCACCATGACTGCCCTTGAGGAGCAACTAAATACTGCATGTGTAGGTTTTGTTTTCTTTTTTGTTTTTTAGCACTTCACATGTCAATCAAAACTTCCTTAATTTGAGGAAGGATTTCTTCTTAGAGTCCTTAGATTTTAAGCAAAATTTTCTCTTATCTTTTTAAAGAAAGATTCTCTTTGTCTCAAAAGGAGTATTTCAGAGTTGGTTAAAGACTATCCCAGGATAAAAAGGAAAGAAAATTGTAATGGTAACGCGCCAACAGGAGTTGGATGGAAGTTTTTAAGCTTTTTAATAATTTGGCCAAAAGCCACTACGTCCCTGCTTGGCAGAGCAGGCGCAGGTAATAACTCCACAGCCCTTTTCTACAAAAGCATGCTCTGAAGTAATTTTGAAATGATTATTGCATACTTTTATTTCTGAACAAAAAGTAAAGAGTGTTGTAGCATATGGTACAGTGTTTAGGGAATACTACTTGATAATTGCCATTTAATCAGAAAGATATTTGTCAGGAAATTGGACCTTTAATTCTTTGAGGTGAAAATGTGTTTTGTCTCATCTTCACCATAGGATTTACCTTAAAATGTTAAACTGTGGGTATGGGCTAAGTATATCATAATTCAAACCAAAAAAATGTGGATATTCATATTTGTGTTCTAGCAAAAGTAACCTCCTAAATTTTCTCCACATTTCTCATTGTGAAAACATTCCGGTCAGCTCTTAAAATGTCTGGAAATTGCATGAATATTTGAACGCCTATATAAAGTGAATATGGAAGTGTAACTAAAATGTACTATTTTTACTTTGCTTTTACAATTTGATTTTTGGAAATCCAGACCACATTGTAAAATCTTACAAGGAAATTGTTAAATAATCTCTTTAGAGGTGAGAGTTTTTATGATAGGATCTTGTACACATTTTTTTCTTCTTGTACACATTTTTTACTTTTAAATACATATTCAATGTACCTCCTAAAAGTCTATAAAATTTCATATTAGACTAAAACTTGTTCTGAAAAACTTCAACTTCCTAAAGAAGCAGAAACACTACTTTAATTGAACCTTTTTAATTATACAAAAAGAATGCTTAGAAGTGTGTCTGCTTTGCCTCACAAGCCTCATATTTTTAATCTTACTTCTGTATTTAGAATTTCTTTAAAAAGAAAAAAGGCTTTTCCTTTCTGATTCTATACCTCAATAGAATATCTGAAAAGTAGTGTTTACAAGAGTCAAGTGGACAAATGGAAGAGTATTATTTCCTGACAATTTTAAAGCATATTGGATAAAAGAAACACTTTATATGGAGATGCATTTTTAAATAGTATGCTTTTTAATGAATAGAATTTATTTTTAGAGCAATTACTATAATATTTCTTTTTTTTTTCTGGGTCCTGGGAATCGAACTCAGAACCTCACACTTGCCAGGCAGGCACTGTGTTGCTTGGCTATGTCCCCTACCCTTGTATAATATTTCAAAAGCAAAAAAAGGACAGTATTAACAATCTTTTTTGGAATAAAGTCTACACAAAGAAGATCAAGGACATCATGAATGGGAAAAATAAAAATAGATTCTACTCTAAGGGATTCCAGTGGATAGACTGAGGCCTGGATTCTCCATGATACTCTAGGTAAAGTCATGACTTTTTAAAATTTCAGGCAGATAGCATTTTTTCTAAAGGTACCAATAAGTAGGATCATTTGAACATCTTACAGATTGGTGTTAGTTAATGCTAAGATGTATAGAAAGAATCAAGGGGAAAGAAAAAATCAACAAGCAGGAAAATGGAAGTCAACCACCACTTTGTTCTCATAGATACTTAATGTACACCTGCCTTTAATCACATTAGTTCCACAGCCTAAAATGGGGATAACACAATCTAAATGTTTCATTATTATACATGTGGATCATAACAAAAGCATTTAAACATATCTGGTGATGACAATAAATAGCATATCAAATATAGTAGGTAGAGATACATTTGTATGTAAATGACTATAAACATAGGATTTGGAGACCTCATACTGAAAAAAAGAATTAAAGACCTGATGATTCTGCCTGAACCTCTGAGCTTGAGCATCACTGACTCCAGACTCATATAGGCTACAGATCTGCACTCAGTATCCATCCCTTTTCATAGCAATGAGCATGCGGCTTAATCCCCTGCAGAGGAGGACCATCCTGAGGAAAGGAGTTCTCCACCTACCATCATGCCAATCTGCTCTGTGCTTCTGCACATCCTGCTAATGGAAATGGTCTTGTGTTCATGTGTACCTGTGCACGTGCATGTATATTCCTGTGTGCATCCTTACACCTCCTGTCTCCTACTACTAGAATGTAATATCCAAGGAGAAGGGACCTCATCTGGATCTTCATCAGCTAGAAAAGTGCTTAGGGGAGTTTATGTAGAATATTTCTGACATCGTCCTGAGTATTGCACATTCACAGGAAGAGCCAGGACTCAGTACTGGAAGAATAGACATGAGATCTACATTTTAAATATCTGATTTATATATGAAATTGATATAAGGAAACACTGGCTAGTACATCTGTGACTAAAGGATGCTGGACACTGCTTTGAAGTACACAGCAAGTACAGCATTTGAATATTTTTTAACACAGGATTGTGTCTTGTCTGAAGGGTGATGTTGTGAAAGAAAAGGTAAACTAGGTGTTTCTACACCGTTTAAGTTAGAACCTGATCAACTAAAACTTTGCTAATTTTCCAAGAGGAAAAGATTAATCAAAAGTCATCACTTCCACTCTGACTAATACATTTGCCACTGATGCACTTGCTGCAGTTAACTCTGCAAACCACAGCAAGATGCATTCAGAGATTTGTTTCTCTGGGTAAAACTGGTCAAATTTGATTAAGAACCCTGTCTCTATAGACATTTCTAATATGTATGCTAAATGTTAGTGGTTTATTTCTAGGTCTTTAGACATTCTTGGTCATAATATCACAATCCAATCTACATTCTGTGGATATCTACACAAGAAAGACTAAACTCCAGATCTCCCTAACCCAGAATTTTCTTGCAGATAAGCAAATTAATCTCCTTTTGATCTAACATATCTCTGGCTGAACAAAATAAGAGCATTAAAATCATTATAAGGCTAAAATCATTATAAGGCCCTTTAAAAATCATAAAGACTATATTTAAAAAAAACTCCCTAATCTAATATATAATAAAATGATAGAAAAGTGTTAGAGGTAATGTTTCATTTTTTATACTTTCCTGTATTTTTAATTTCCCCCCTAAACAACATAGATTACTTTTAAAACAAGATTTAAAATTTATTTAAATTGTCATTAAAGTATATGAAGGTAAGAATGTAGCATTCTTTATACAGTTCTCATTAGTATTTAATTTCAGTAAGCTGTTTGTTTTATTTTTTCCTTGTTGCCTATTTATGTACTGTTTTTACAATCTTTTCAACTTTTGGCAAATAAAAGCTATTGTCTTCAAGACAATGTACTTCTTAAGTGCATTTAGTTTTAATTGCAATATTTTTCATGTTGGATTTGCTTAAGTCACATAATTTGTATTTAAGCAGATGTTCAAGAAATAAATATTCATATGAAGTGCATGTGGTTCATAATTCCATGTATCACAGATTATTTTAGTCTATAGACTTCATTTTCTCGTGTTGAAAATGCAACCTCTATATTTAAATTACATTTACACATATAATAAAGATGTACAGTCATTTTAACAACATCTGCAATGTCAATAACTGATGGAAAAATAAACCTGACATGCACTGGATTGATCATAATGGAAAATTCATTTGAAAATGGAACTCTATTCAGGATGTCATCTCCCATAAATGTAGAAGTAAGTTTTGTTTTGTTTTGTTTTGTTTTGTTTTGTTTTGTTTTGTTTTGTTTCAATATACTCCCCTGTTCCTTGTAAGGTAAAACTTAGCACAAATATATACATCTCTTTCCTCTTAGCAGTCAGGTGTATGTCTTCATTTAAAACAAGTAGTTTTAATGACACAATAATTCACAACCTTGTGTGATAAATATTAAAATAAATTTATAAGTTTAAAATGTAATACAAAGGAAAGAATATGTTGCTTCTATGGACTAAATTGTAATCTTCTGTTGGCAGTATATTCATTTTATTCATAATCATCACTCACTGAGCACTAAGTAGGTGCCAGGCCTATTTTAAGTGCTTTCAAATTAGTATCTTATTAAGTCCTCAATGTCTTGTAAAAAAAAAAAAAGCTCTCTCATGATTCCTATTCTAAAGATGATAAAACTGAGGACAAAGAAAGTGAGGCAATAGCCCAAGTCCATGGTCATAGCAAGTATTGCTGTTGGAATTCTGGTTCAAGAAGACCACTCTCTGTTCCGCAATTTCTCAAATGTAAGCCATAACTTTAGAAGAAACCAAAACACATTCGTGTATCTCTCCCTTTTATTCTATTCTAAATATTTCCATTTGTTTTGGCAATAATATTATGTTTTAATCAGCTTTCTGTCACTGTGGCAAACTACCTGAGACAATCAACTTAAAAGAAAGAAAAGGTAATTTGGTTTCACAGTTTCAGAGGTTTCAGTGCAGTGTCACATGGACTAACTAGCTTTAGACCAGCAGCAGCACAGTGTATGATGACAGAGGCACATGATTAAAGTTGAACAGAGGACGACTATTGACCGGAAGCAAAGAGAGGCAATACAGGGACAGCATCCCAGTATTCACCTTATGAACTAACTTCCTCTCATTAGGTACAACCTACTAAATGTTCTATCAGCTGCCAATAGTACCTCAGGCTATCTACCAGACCTTTAATTCCTGGGCCTTTAGAGGACATTCCTAGTTCAAACTATAGCAGATTGTTTGTATATTGTGAAAATGCAGAGTCCAGTCCAAAGTTTTTCTACTAGGCATAAGAAATGAATTTTTATACCTCTATTAATTTATGGCCATCCAAACTCTTAATATGATAATATACTGGGTTCTCATTTCTTTGTTTACATGAAATTTCTCCTTATCATGGACCATAACAGAAAGATCAAGGGTTCAAATTACTCATTATTACTTACGATAGCAAAATATTCAGTAAAACTTACTCAAAATGTGATATCTAGATTGAATTTACTAAAAAGACAAACACATTTTAAAGTAATGCATGTTACTGTATCTGCCTGGATACACTGAAAGAAGTAAACAAAACAAAAAGATTTTAACAAGGTACCTGCTTGATGCCTAAGTATTCAAAGTGAGCTCCTCATTTAGCACCACTGTTATCATCTAGAAATGCGGAATCTACAAATGTAGGCCATACACCTCAGATCTACTGAATTAGAACCTGAGTTGTAACATCAGTCTCTGGTCAGTGCATACACATAATCAAGTTTAGAAAGCTCTGGAACAGAGAACCATAGCATGTGTCCAAGCCCCCAGTTACTACACCACCACATTTCCTAGTATATGAACTACTCAGACGCCACCAAGACAGACAGAAGCTAGCACCATTTTCCTGCCTAAGCCTACCCTTATTCTGCTAGGTCATATGAGGCATGCTTATCATTTGGTTTACAGTATAAAACAGATATTTGCCAACAGAACTTTCACTGATCAGGGCTCTACTTGAAAAAGTTTCTACTTCAATATACCATTCTGTACTCCTAGAAAACCATAAATACATACTGACCCAGGTACAAGAAAGTATGATGGGTTAAAAAAGAAAAGAAAACTTGTTGAAACATATTGGAAATCACTGAAGTAAAAACTAAGAAAATGAGAAAATATACTATCTAGAGAGTATTACTCTGTGCCATGCACAGTGCTAGAAATATTTGCTTTTAATTTTCACAGTAACCCTGCTGTGAGATTGATTTCATTTATCCATTTGGAAGTTGAGGGATAGCAAGAGTAAACAATTGGCCTAATCTTACTCGACTAACAGAGGCTAAGATGAGACAAACTCCATTTACCATGTGTGGAAATTCCAACATTTCCAGTTTCCCTAGGAAACTTGTTACGACAGACAGACAGACAGACAGACAGACAGACAGACAGACACACACACACACTTACACACACACTATAGGCTGTTGAGAACACACAATTATTCTTAGAGCCTGTTCCAGTTATTTCAGTGAACTTCAGGTTTCTCTCTCCTTTGCTATTTGCTTTCAGTCAAAACCTATTGTAAACTTTTTCTCAGTCCTAAAATACTACTTCTTTTTTTTTTTTGCATTGGATTAAGGAATACACCATAAATCAATATGGACATATGAGACATGCACTATAGTTTATCCTGGTGTAAACAAAAGTGTTTCTAATATTTATAGACATCCTTGCTCAGGATTTATTAGCTTTATAAAACTATCTTCTTTTATATTATCAAAAGCAAACCTAACTCAGTCTCAAAAGCAGCATCCACTGCCCACTAGAGTATAATGCAAGTCACGCTGTAATTTTAAATTTTCTAGTGACTACAGTAGATCAACATACAAAAAGGCAAAAGTAATTTTAATAATGAGTTTTTTCTAAAATACAATTGCAACAATCACTACTAAAAATACTAATGAAGCCAGGCGTGGTGACTCACGCCTGTAATCCCAGCACTCAGGAGGCTGAGACAGGCGGATCGTTGTGAGTTTGAGACCAGCCTGGGCTACAAAGTGAGCTCAAGGCCAGCCTGAATGGCATAGTGAGACCCTGTCTCAAAAACAGGGCTGGGGATCTAGCTCAGCGGTCTAAGCGCCTGCCCGGCAAGCGCAAGGTCGTGAGTTCAATCCCCGGTGCTGCAAAAAAATAAAAATAAAAAAATAAAAAATAAATAAAAATACTAATGGACTATTTTACTTTTTTCATGTTTGTTCCTTAAAATTCAGTGTGTATTTGACAGTGACAGCATATCTTAACTGGAGCACATTCCAAGTACTCCATAGTTAGTGGCCCCTACACATTTTGCAAGGTTGCTCCAGGAATGGATGGATAGTGAATGACTTCAGTGACAGACTTAAGTGTTATTCTAGTATTTTTGCCCCATTGGATTTACTTAGACAGTATTGCATCTTTCAGCATCAGTGACAACAAGTGTTGACAAGCTCCCACGAGACCTCTATGAGTTTCCAATCACTTTTGAATCAGTATTCTGAAACAGATTTAGAAAGAAGACAAAAATTATAAGCTAAAAAGAAGTAGAAATATATTTAATAAAGTTATGCAATATCTCAAAAATAATGTTTTTAGTTAAAGTATGTCATAGTAAAATGTTTAAAAAAAACTTTTGAAACATGCATTATGGATAAGGTTACAACCTAGAAATATACAATTAAAATTTAAATGCAAAATAAAACAGTATATAAATTTCAAAATGGAGAAATATTAGTTAAATAGTGATTTTATTATTTTAAAAAGTTCGCACCCACTTTAAATATGTTTCTCTTATTTAAAATGCAACATCCACACTGAATACAAAACTTGGGAGGAAATCACATGGCTAGAATGCATAGAGCACTTTGCAGCTTTCATAAACATCTTATTTGAATATAAAGAATAAATTTGAAGGGACAAAAATAACTCTGAAAGATCTCAGGAGTCCTCTTATTAAACTAAAGCAATAAGGTGAAAAAAGAAAAGAAAACCACAAAAAACATTGAATAGTTTCATTTTTGTTTTTATTTTCCTATCTCCCAGGCTGCCACTGCTCAGCAGAGAAGATGGATTCTGTAACTTGTACTTCTTTCAGGGAAACAAAGGGCAAAGCAAACAACCAGTTTTCCCAGCTTTTCAATGTACTGCTGGATTGACCAACTATACTTTCACCCAACCCAGACTTCTGGGGATACTGGTACAGCAATGGCTGAGAACAAGAAAGAAGGATAATTGCAATAACGTAAGTCACATAAACAGGAGCCATCTGTCCCCTTAGCCTGCTCTACAGAGGGCTTGTCAACCTTCCCCGTTGGAGATATGCAGCCTGTGTACCCACTGCATTCCTCCCATAACCCTCACTGCCAAAAACACTAAAGTATCCATTGTAACAGAACATGGATATTGTTCTACAGAGGACCCAACAAGTTTTCACTACTGCGAAAACTAACAACCAGCACAGTTGCACTGAACCCACTATAGCCTTCATCACTGAGCAATTGGAAAGGGCATGGATTTCCACCTTCACAGTATCAAAGGGCCCAAACCACCTTCCTCCCTACCTCTACTTCCCCAGAGCCTCCTAACTGCTGCTGACCAAGGAACCCACATCCAGGGACCCAAAACAGCCACCACACACATTCTAGCATATAGGCTTTGTCCTCTGCTGCCAGTCCCAGTACCCATTCCCACACATACCCATGCCAGAGCCCTGTAGTAGGCTTGTGCAAACCAACAGGCCTAGCTCCATAGATGCATATGCACAAAAACCTGACCCTGAATCCCCTTCCCTATTCCTAGCCCTTGTAGCCACATCACTGCAGTCATATATGTGTACACCACCAGTTATGATTCCTGAAGATGTGTGCTGCCCGTTACTAGCCCTCACAGCCAAATGCACAAACATTGCCTACTTCAACACTAACTGTATCCATAAATACAGCTGGTCTGGCCTGCAGCTAACCCCTGAATCTGTGTGTAGCTAAACCCTGTTCGTGCATGCCAGTCATCCTAGTCCCTACTTCCAAGACTATGCCTGCTGAGAAAATGCCTGTAATTGGTGCCTGTTGCTACATACTTGCCCATAGTAGACTATGTGCACTGTACCAGCCCCAGGCCCTCACTGTTGCCTTTTCCAATCCCTGATGATACAACTACAGGTCCAGAGCCACTATACTGAGGTCTCCAGTAGCTCTCACAGTCATTGAAATTGTCCTATAGCTCTTGCCAGCCACAGCCACACAGTCATGGGTTTCTAGCTTCTTGAACTTGTAAGATGCTGTACTTTCTCAGACCTAGTGGCACTGCACATCCTATGTGTGGCACCACACACACAGGGCACCTGGTTACACAGGGCACTCCAATGTGATATCCTATTCTTAACACATAAATGAAGGCCTTTGCTTACAGAAACCAATCCATAAAGCCTGGAATGGTGGCTGCTTCTCAAATTTAAAAATGGAGCACAAATCTACAAGGTTCATGAAGAATTGAAAAACATGACCATACCAAGCAAACACAATAAATTTCCAGTAAGCAACAAAGAAGAATTCAGGGGCTATGAACTGCTGGCCAAATACTTTAGATAATTGTTCTAAAGAAGCTCAGAAAACTACAACAACTTATAGATTTAAAAACAAACAAAATTAAGAATTAAAAACCAACAAAATTAGGAAATGTAAAAATAAAACAAGAAGCTCAGAAAGAGATAGAAAATATTTTTAAATACAAGAAACTTTGGAAAAGAAAAAAATAACCGCATTAAAAACACAATAGAGATTTTCAACAGTAGACTAGAATCAAACTGCCCCAGTCAAAGGATGATATAAGATTCTGAAAACAGTAGAGAAAAGAGAAACATATCGCATATTTAAAAATTGTTAAACCTGGGGATTAGCTCAGTGGTATAAGTGCCTACCTGGCAAGTGTGAGGTTGTGAGTTCAATCCTCAGTGCTGACAAAAAAAAAATTCTTTAAAAAAACTGTTAATAAGGCCATCCACAGACTCCTCATAAGAAGCCTTGTAGGCCATGAGACAATGGAATTATATACTCAAAGTCTTAAAAGAAAAGAAAAAAAATTGCCAACCTAGAATATTTTACCCAGCAAAGTTATATTTCAAAAATGAGGACAAAATAAAGATTTTCCAAAACAAACAAAAGCTGAGGTATTTGGTAAACATTAGACTTGCCTTTTAAAAAGTGCTTTAGAGTGGTTTTCAAGTTGAAATGAAAAACTGCTAATTAGTAACATGAAAACATATGACCATATAAAGCTCACTAATAAAGACAAGTATAAACACTAATGCAGATTATCTACATCCTATAATGGTGACACATAATCATTTATAATTCTAACACAAAGATTAAAAAGAACTATAGTTATAATAAATTGACACAGCACAAGAAGAAGTACAGCAGAAAAAGCATAAAATGTTAAGGTGGGTAAAATTTTTGTACATGACAAAAGTCAAGCTACTGTCAGTTGAAAATAGATTACTATAACTACAAGTCCCCAGATAACTACAAAGCAAAAACCTATAGAAGATACACAAAACATAAAGAAATTAAAGCTACATCAGTAAATTGTCACAAAGAAATACAGCAACAAAGCAGGGTACAAAGTTCTACAAAATACTCAGAAGTAATTAATAAAATGACAGTAGTACATCTTTACATAACAATGAGTATCCTGAATGTACATATGTAAAATTCTCCAAAGAGTGGCACAGACATAGAACAGTTAAATGAAGAAAAACAGAATTCAACTATAGGATGCCTACTGTGACTTGCTTCACCTGTCAGGAAACACACAGATTGAAAGTGAAGAGACGGGAAAAGATGTAAAGTGCAATCGGAAACTAAAAGAGAGCATGAGTAGTAAATAAATTAAGCAAAATAAACTTAAACCCCAAACTAACAAAAGAGACAAGAAGGTCATTATATAATGACAAAAAAAAAATCTCTAAATATCAAGAGGATATAACAATTGCAAATATGCATCCAACATTGGAGTACCTCACATATAAAGAAAACATTAATAAATATGAAGAGAAAGGCAGACTGGAGTACAATTATAGCATGGGTTTCAACACTAATTTGAAAAATGAATAGATCATCCAGATAGAAAAATTGAGATGGAAAGAGTAAACTCGAATAAAGCTATAGAATAAGTGAACCTAACAGATACATACAGTATGTTCCATGCAAGGATAACAAAATACTTATTCCTCTAAAGTTCTGATTTCCACAGAATATTCTCCAAGATAGAACAAATGTTACACCACAATTGAAACCTTAAAGTTAAGATCAAGTAACTTTTCTAAGCACAATAATGTTAAACTAGAAAATACTAATATTAGGAAAGTGGAAAATACTAATATTAGGAAATGTGGAAATTAACATGTTGTTGAATAACCAATAGGTCAAAGATGATATCAAAAGGAATATTTTAAAATATTGAGACAAACTAAAATGGAAATAAAACACTCTAAATTCAAAGTGCAACAAAATAGTTGCAAGATGGTAGTTTATAATCATAAATGCTTAAATTAAATAGGTTCTCAAATAAACAACCTACTCCTGTTCCTCAAGAAACTAGATAAGGAAAAACAAGCAGGGCCAAAAATTAGTACAAGGAAAGAAAAAACAAAATTAGAGCCAAACAAGTGATTGTTAAAAAAAAAAAACAAAGAAAATCAGTAAGACATTTTTTGAGAAGAAATATAATTGACAATCCTTTAGTTAGACTAACAGAGGGAAGACTCAAACATAGCCAAAAGTCAAAGAAGAGACATTACAATTGATATTACTGAAATGTGAAAGATAATAAACTACCATGAATAAAATACCAACAAATTACATACTGACAAATTGCATAAATTCAAGGAAATAAGTTCCTTGAAACATATAACCTACAAAAACTCAATCATGAGGAAATAGAAAATCTGAACAGACCAATAGCAAGGAAGGACACTGAATCAGTAATGAAAAGTCTCCAACTAAAACAAAACCCAGGGCCTGATGGTTCAAAGATAAATTCTACCCATGCATTTAAAAAAGAATTAATATCAACTCTTGTCAAATTCTCCTGAAAAATTGAAGGGAATATTTCCGAGCTCATTTGAAAAGACTGATACTGCTGTGATACTGAAGTTAGAAAGGAACACTAAAGAGAAAAAAAGTTACAGATCAATAATCTTGAATATAGATGCAGAAATATTCAATAAATTATTAACCAAATGAATTCAGCAGCATATTAAAAAGCTTATTCAATAGAATCAGAGAGGATTTATGCCTGAGATGCTAGGATGGTTCAACATATCCAAATCAAATAAATGTGCTACATAAACTGTACAAAAGACAAAATGATATGATCATCTCAATGATACACAGAAAGCACTGACAAATTTAGTATATTTTCAGGAATAAAACTCTGAACAAATTAGATAGGAAAGGAATATACCTCAGCAAGCAAAGGATTTGTATTACAAGTCCACAGCTAACATATGCAACAGTGACAACCCCCATGACCTATAGTACACCCAGTAGTACTGGAAGTCCTACCCACAACCAGTGTAATTAATCAAGAAAAAGACTAGTAGCCAGGTATAGTGGCATATGCTTGTAATCACACCACTCCTGGAGGTTGAGGTAGGAAGATCACAAATTCAAGCCCAGCCTAGGCAAAAATTTAAAAAACAAAACAAAATGAAAGAAAAAATGGTTTTGGATATATCCAATTAAAAAAAAGATCATGGGTTCAATTCCCAGTACCATAAAAAAAAGAAAAAATAAATATGAAAGATATAGAAATTAGAATGGAAACATTTAAATTGCCTCTATTTGTGGGTGGCATAGTCTTATACACAGAAATCCTAATGACTCTACCAAATACATTAGATATAATCAAGTCAATAAAGTTGTGGGTTACAAAATCAACACACAAAAATCAGCTGTGTTTCTATACACTGACAATAAACTTTCTGAAAAACACTCTTTATAATAGCTACAAAAATTAAAGTACAGAGGACTTCTGGGAAGATGGTGGAACAGTAAGCAGCAGAGTAAACAGACTCTGAGAGACACAGTCCAGATGCTGGAATATAGCATCAAGGGGAAGACAAGAAGGAAGGAAGTGGGTCCCCTGGACCCAGAAAGCATCTAAAGAGTGAATGGAAGCCCACAGAGAGAGTAAAAAGAAAAACTTAAAAAAAAGAAGAAGGTGGTAGCTGGCAGTGCCTTAGCCTAGAGCCAGACTCACCCTGCAAGAGGAGCTGTAGGAACCTGGGGACGCACGGTCATGGTGACGGTGGCTGCTGGCAACCCCAGAGACCTCTGCAAACAGACACAGTGGTGGAAGAAGGCAGTGGATGCAGAGGACTGCACTGACTGGCAGTGAGTGCAGAGAACTCAGTCCTCCTGTGGGAGAGAGAGATTGAGCAGGAGCCATTTTGGAGTTTGTCCAGATAAGCCCGAAACCAGAATTGCTGCCGGCTTCCTCCAGCAGCTCCTAGTTGGGTGCACACCAGTAGAAATTGCTTGAACTGAGCCCCAACTCCATGTGCATTTCATAGGCCATCACCTATGTTCCTTGCCGGTAGCCAGTTCAGGTCTGAAGGCCATGGCCAGCCCTACCCTTGCACACACTCCAATGGCCACAGGGGAGCCAGTGCAGGCTGGAGAAAATCAGCGGACAGCCTTGCACCAATGCACCCAAAGACCACCATCAGATACCCATAGCCAGCACTGGCTAGAAAAACCAAACAGTCTCACTTCAGAGAAATTGTAGCCAATGCTGAAAGTGCTTGGGAACCCACTACCCACTTGTCCAGAAGAACCCAGGAATATGTGAAGAAGAAGGAGTAAAAGGCAGTCTCAGACCTCCAACCCAAGCAGCTTAAGTCCAGGAGAGTTAAACATGGAAGAGATCGAGAGTCCCACACCTAAAATTTCTGAAGTGATGTCAACCAAAGTAAAGAAACAACTTCATAAGGCTATAAAAGAAATTAGAACAGAAATACTATCTCAGGTAAAAGAAGAAATGAAAACCATAATAAAAGAATTGCTAACACCTCTAAAGAAGACATAGATAAAAAAGCAAAGGTGCATAGGAAAATGAGGGAAACCTTGAATGAACAATATAAAAAAGATTTAGAATACATGAGACAGATTCAAGAGATAGCCAGGAAATTAAAAAGCCCATTGAAAGCTAGCAAAAACATTTGAAAGAAACTGAAGGTACACTTTCAAATCTTGAAGACAGGTTTGCAGCTTGTGATCATGAAAGGAAAGATCTCTTAAAAATAACAAGGAACCAGGAAGTAACAATACAACGGCTGCAAGACAATGCAAAGAAACGCATTTTAAAGAAAGTAACTTAAGAACAAAAGATGTGAGTGAAAAAGCAGGGGTCAAGACAAATGACATCAGGACTGTTATAACCTATGACTAATATAGCGCCACTTTCCTGTTCTGTATGCGTCGTTTTGCGCCAAGAGCCCCCTCCCTGTTTCTTGTGGTGACCCACATCCCCTTTTCCCAAGTATTCTGAAGTTAAAGATAGTTACAATTTTAGATTGCCCAAGGACAGGCCTGACCGGAAAACTGGGTCAAATGACAATAACCACCTTGTCTCATGACCAAGGAATGTGCAGAACGAGCCTTTCCGGAGCATCTGCAGTCCATATCAGGAAGTAACCACGGTCACCTAACCTCAGACCCCCCCAGAGCCATCGTCCCCAATAAACATAGTGGGTCATTTAAACTGATAAATGCAATTTGCTTCTGTACC
>RJWT010026980.1:0-15657 GCA_004365215.1 Cuniculus paca | reverse complement strand
AGAGCAGCAATGCCAAATACCTCTGGGTGAGCTGACATTCTTTCTAACAAAATGGTTTTCAGGCATTTCACAGTAGAAGACGGTAGCTTGTTGTGACTCGTTTCAGAAACTACACAGCTGAGAGTTTTCCTGTTCCCATGACCCCAGAAGACGTAGACCTGGAGGCAGTGCCTCTCCTTCAAAGCTTTAAGTGTATGAAGCTCAGCAGAGCTGCTCGGCTGCGGGCGTCGTGCGGGGGCCAGCCGCCCTGTGTGTAGTCACGGCTTCAGAGGCATTGCAGCTTTTGAGTGTGCACGGCCAAAGCTGTTTGGAAAACCAAATGTGATATAAAAAATGAGGGATGCAGAGGAAGAATAAGAGGAAGAGGAGCAATGGGGAGGTCCCATGGAGGTATGAGGGCACTTGCCCCGGGTCAGAGCTGCCCGCCATGTGAAGCCAAGGGTAGCCGCTCATCTGCATGTGGCTCAGTGCCCTGCAAGGACTGATCGAACTTATTTAAATTACACTGAATATGCGTGGAGTCTGTTACCCCAGAGAATGTTACTTGGGTGACTGGCAGAGTGCAAAAAAGTAACTACTTGGCACAGGTCAAGAAGTGCCACCATATTTAAGGTCTTGGTAATTGCTTAGTGTCTCCACTTTTTGGATGTTGTGGGAAGATTTTGCTAAGAGATAAAGGTGTCTCATCAGTATGAGTATAGATAATAATTATTTAAAAGACACAGCATGCTTTAGTACAACTAAAGATTCAGTCCTACAATATATTTATTCTCAGAAGACCAGATTGCTCCCAGGATATATTTGTCTAACAAAATAGATTGCAATTTTTTGAGAATGAATGCCAAGTCAGGAACATTTAAAATAACATTTAAAGGTTTTAAACTTGTATCATTACAATGAAATGTTCAAGTTCATGAAAGAGGATACAGGTGCTGAGGCCATCTCAGAGTCACCAATTCTGGTGGACCTGAAGTCTTATCCTCTTGGCCTTCCACCTAACATCAGTTCCTCTTGTTCCCCAAATCAGCTGCCAAGAGCGTGGCAGCACTGTAGGGTTACTGGAGAGCCTAACATGTTCCAAGACTTGCTGAATCTCAGGAAGCCATTGAGAAGGAGACAGAGTCCCCAGATACAGCTGCCAAAGACCGAGTCTTCTTCTTCATCTCAGAAGGTGAGGAGCAGAGGGAGATCTCAGATTGTTTCAGGACTCTTGCATGTGATGATTAAGTCACAGAGGATAAGACCCTTGAGCTGACCTTAAAGCTTCAACAGTTGACCTTTAGCTGTGTTGCATGATGTCCACAATGGTAGAGGTCCTGGAGGCTAGATCTCAATGCACTGAGCGACTCCTGATTTTATGCCCCCCGGGCATATTCCAAGAACCCAGTGTGGGTGTGGCACGAGGCACAGATTCCTCATGCAGGTGGGCCAGATTATCAGAGGTGACGTTAGCATGGAAGGCTGGCAGACTGATTGCTAGATAGCTTCATAGCCTTGCTGGGTCTATGGATGCCTCCTGGAGCTCATGGACCTTGGTGGGCATTCTTCCCTGGTGGCCTTACAGAGCTGAGAGGTAGGGGAGTGACTGGCCCTGCCTTTGGCATGAGGCTGTCATCAGCACACAGCCTGCCTGAGGCCCCATCACAGAGCAACCTACCCCCGACTCCTTGCATTATTCAGGGATGCAGTGTGTGGCAGCCACCTTCATTTGGTTTATGAAAAGCATTTCTTGAAAAATTAATTGGAAAATGTTAAACCAGCATGACTCATGACATAAAACCAGATGTTTTTCTTTGTTTTTGCCAACTAGTGTCAATACATTCTGCAATGATAAAAACCCTGTAATGCTTTCTTTCAAGAAATTATTCTTGTTTGCTTTTTGGTGCTGGGGATTGAACTCAGCATACTAAGTACATGCTCTCCCAGTGAGCTACGCCCTCAGCCTCCTTTCAAGTGATTTTAATAAAAGACTATATTACTGATCATTTTTGATGTTCAATTGTTAGCAAAAGCTTGACTTTTTTACTGCCCTGTTTGCTTCGAGTCTTTCCTGCATACAACTGTCTTAGCTATTTATTTTCTTTGCTGAGGTAAAGGTTTATTGGAAAGGTTTACTGTGGTTCACAGTGTGTAGAGGTTTCAGTCCACAGCCAGCAGGGTAGCGTGGCATGGAAAGGGGAGACAGGTCATGGTAAGCAGAAGGCAGAAGGCAGCAAGCAGCAAGATGGCAGCAGCAAAGTCGTGAAGCAGCAAGCAATAGCAAAAGCCCGACTTCTGTTCCTTGTATTCCATCCAGGCTACTTGCTGTTAGGGTGAGTAGCACTCACACTGAACATAGGGCTTTCCATTATCCATGCCTAGATTTATGCCAAACCAATCAGTGGACCAATTTGGCAATCACACACCTTGGATCCCAGCATCACACACTTAATCCTAGTACCACACAGTTGAACCCAACATAATACTCTCTAGGTCCATCCAGTTCTGAAAATCCTCATCCATGACTGCATGAGGCTTTGGGGGGACATCTAGACACAACCATGACAGCACTCACTGCTTCTCGGAATGTCCGTTGATGTCTGTGAGGGGCGTCTGCTTAGAAAGAGTGACCGAGCTATGGTTCCCTATGAGACAGACATCTTAGGAAACTTTATTTTTTATTTCTATCTTAGATTCTGTTTTAATGCAGGAATATCTTTGGATTTCAATATTCTCCTCTTATGTGCAAACCACTCTAAATGCAGAGATAAAATTCGTTGTTCAGTGTATTTACTAAATAAACATTTTGAGGACCTCTTAGGAGTGAATTCCATGATCATCTCAGCAAGCATCTGAAGTGTGGCTCTTGACTTAATTATCAGTGAGAACAATAACAAGCAAGAAGATATAGTGAACCATGACAAGTGGTGAGAAGTGCTATCAAATATGGGCCCCCACATTGGGGCTACACAGCAGGAGGCGAGTGGCAGGCCAGAGAAGCTCCCTCTGCATTCACAGCCACTTTTCACTGCTCCCATAACCATTTGATCTCTGCCTCCTGCCAGGCCAGTGGCACATTAGATTCTCACAGGAGCATGAGTCCTGCCGTGAACTCCACATGCGAGGGGTCCAGGATTCATTCACTTATGAGAATCTAATGTAATAATAAAAATAATGAGCACAATAAAGGTGAACCATCCCCGAAATACCTCTACCCCATCCTGTGGAAAATTATCCTGCATGAAACCAGTCCCTAAAGCCAAGATGCTGAAGACTGCTGCTATAAGAAAACAAGCAGCACAAATTACAGTCTAAAAGTTTGAAGTTGGTGACTGGGGTATAATGACACTAATGTGCCTCTAAAGGAAGGCTGATTGGATATAGCCATATTTCTGAAGAAAAGCAGATAAAATGATGAGGTGTAATGGTATTGGGGAGAAGAATTCATTTTAGAGGATAAAAGAAATATAATGACATCAGCATAAGGGCATGAACAGCATAATAGCACAGTGTTCGTGAGCTTGCCTGGGCTGTGATGAACGAG
Organism: Cuniculus paca; assembly: GCA_004365215.1. Taxonomy (NCBI): domain Eukaryota; kingdom Metazoa; phylum Chordata; class Mammalia; order Rodentia; family Cuniculidae; genus Cuniculus; species Cuniculus paca. The sequence continues at coordinate 12,134 of RJWT010026980.1, read as the reverse complement.
GCTCAGAAGGAAGGGGTGCGGAGGTCAGGAGCTCAAGGGTTGATGATGTCTCATTCCAAGATCATGGCAAGATGACTGTGCTGTTCTGGAAGTCAGGAGCTGTAGATCTTTGACTTGTGATCTTGAAAAATGAACTCCTGTGTCTGTGTGAGAAGAAAGGAGATTATAGGAAGAAAGTGGTAAGCAAGAAAGGAAGGGATAGTGATGTAGAATAAACGTCAAGGTAGATGAGGAAGACCAAACCACACATACGGGGTTGGGTGGACAATAGAAATTACCTTTGAGAGGCCCCAACTGTTGGGCTTAGCAGGAAGGAATGCCAATGAAGCTGCCATCAATAAGTTCAAAGAACTAAAGGAACCATGCTTAAAGAACTAAACATAGGTATGTTAATAATATATTATCAAAAAAATCAGCAGGAAAAAAGGTGTAATAAAGAAATCAAATGGGAATTCTTACTTAAAAAGTACAGCTGAAATAAAAATAAAAATTAGCTGGATAAGTTCAAGAGTAGACTTGAGCTGACAAAAGAACAGCAAATTTAAAGACAGATTAAGTTATGCAATCTGAAGAATAGTCAAAAGAATGAAGACAAACGAATAAAATACTAGGAAACTGCGGGCCACTGAACGTACCAATAGATGCATGAAGGAAGAGCCAGAGGGAGAGGAGATGGAAGAAGAAATAGAAAAATAATTCCAAGAAACTGCCTGAAAACACTCCATCTTTGGTTAAGTAGGATTCATTTACCTATCTACATATTTCAATAAACTTCAATTGGGACACACACACACACACACACACCTCTGCAATCAGATGCATAATTGTGAAAATATTTGAAGAGAAAAGGGCATAAGAAACAAGACCCTTAAACTGAGAATGAGAACTGGTTTGGATCTAAAGTTTCCCCCCAAAGCCCCATGTGTCTGAAAGGTGAGTGGATCACGTTTTGTGCTGGTCCGTGGACTCGCCCTTCCGTGGGTTTGTCCTGACCACGCCATCAGAAGTGTGCCTGTGAGGAGATCGGTAGCTCTGAGTGTGACTTGGAGGAGTGCATTCTTGACCCTTGCTCTTCCCTCTCCACTTCTTGTGCTGTAAATGATATTATCACATTTAAAAGACAATTTACACAATGGGAGCAAATGTTTTTATTTCTTATTGTATATCTGAAAGTGAACTTGCATCAAGTCTGTAGAAAGATCTCTTATAAAGTAACAAGAGTGTAGCTGAAAGGGAACATCGATGGACATTTATCTAAAGCAGATGTCTAAGGAATAAACAAGCACAAGAAAAAGTGATCGAATCTTTGTTGCTAGGAAAATACAAATCAAAATCACGATGACATATCACTTCATTAGACAGTAAGGTGCAATGGATACAATAAAAAGGACATTAACACCTGTTGGTGAGGATATGTAAGAATTTTGACACTTGTAATTTTCTTGTGAGAATGCAGAATAGTGAAACCATTCTTAGGAAAATAAAGCAGTTTGGAAATTTCTCAATGTATTAATTATAGTGCTACCATATGATCCACAAATTCTACTCCTAGTTATTTAACCATGATGTAAAACTACATATGTGCAAAACAAGTGTACTTTGATGTTTATAGCAGAATCCTTTGCAATACCCAAAAGGAAAAACACCTGATGTCTTATCACCAGGTGCACAGATAAAGGAAGCTCTCTGTGAGCATGCAATGGAATATCACTAGGCAATAAGAAGAATTAATGGAGTGCTGATATGTACTACAATAGAAATAAACCCTGAAAATGTGATGCTAGGCAAAAAATCAGATTGTGGTGATAGTTTCTGAACTATGCATACATTAAAAAAATTTCCTCTGGTCATGAGACTGAAGTGTAATCTATCAACAAACTTATCAAAGGTGAGATTCATGACACTACCTTTCCTTTGGGCTGAGAATCACCCCACACAAACAGAGTTCATTGGCCGGTTAGCACCCTATCTGTCTGGCATCTGTAAGTTCAGTGAATCCGAGATGGTCTGCTGTCCAAAGGGAAGTTTGTCTCGTTGGCTGGTATTTCTTGGGAAGTTTTTGACTTCACAGTGTGCAGTTTGGTAATAAAATTGAGAGCTTTAGCTGGCTGCATTGAATCATTGCTCTCCTTATTGGATAAAATAATGTCAGTGCACATCATACCCTTGGTGGCTTCTGATTAAACCCCTTGTGTGTACAATCTGTAAATCACCCACCTTTAAAAAATTAAGTTTATTGGTACATATTAGACATACATCATGATCATATTCATCATAAGGAATTTGTACTTGTGTGAAATAGGAAGAAATTGTTTGAAAGGAAAGAGGAATTAGGAAAGGGGAAGGGGAAAAGCAAGGAAGAGAAAAGAAAAAAAAAGATTGAAAAAAGGGATAAAATGGAAACTCACTGTGTTCTAATTCAAAGATTTATCTCCAGGACAGAGATGGGCCTTCACCTTTATTTATATACACGGCACCAGCTTTCTAGAAGTTGAGATGAGCACACTGACTATGCAAGTGCAGTGTTGGGGAACAGGTGTGCAAGAGTTCTCCCAGTATTGTCACATAAAAAAGCCGTTGTGTCTATTACTCCCCACTAGCCTGGAAATATTCAACATCGAAGATTCAATGCAGTTGTCAAATTTCTCAAGTCAGTCCAAGCATTCTTTTCTAGAATTATCCTGTCATTGGCAATTCTTTTCCTACCTTTCGAGTACTGAAATAAAATAGACTTTTTTTTTCTAATTTTCTCCGTGAACCTCTTATTGTTCTTTTCAACATCAAAATGATTCCACTTACCTAGTGGCTACTGCCTGTGTAGAGTACATGGTTCTCACATTCTTCTGCTATTATCTAACTTAATTTATAAATTACACACTCATGTAAGTAATTTGTGTAATTACTTATTTTACTTTGCACATTATTGCTTTAACACAAATACGTACGTAAACCTTCCACTCGCCTGGGTTGCCAAGGTGTCTGCTACACACAATCTTCCTCACACCTAAGAACTCACTGTGTTGACATTATGTTATTAAGCAGATTTCCCTGTGGCAGACACAGTTGTAATAACTACTGATGAAATCCTGTAGAATGTTGATGTATTGAAATATGTTTTGAGAACCACATTTTAGATTTCAAATTTTATTGCAGATGTTTTGAGACTCAGTGTTAACCATAAAATTGATGACAACATGATGGATGTTGTACTCTTATAAAAGTTCCTTAATAGAGTTATTAGAAATTTTCTCTCCTTGGTATGTCTTGTATTTTGGTGGTACTCAGTGCTATGCAAACAGGGATTCAAGAATACAAACAACTACATGACCAATCTCAAATAAGCTGACTTAGAATGCAAATCAATAGGAATTAAAATAAAAGCATACCCCTTACTGTGTAGATGGCTCACTCAGCATTTTATTTGGATCTACTGACTAACTGGAGTTCCCATCCATCAAGTTTTAGGAGAACGTGAGCTGGTTTGATGGAAAACGTCAACCTTGTCCACATTCAATATTTAGTTACCAGTTTCTGTTCACTATCCTTTCTACTTTAGCCCTCAATAGACAAGTGAGGCAGCATCAACAGCTGCTGGATGACCCCACAGAATAGCCAGTCTCCACAGAGGGGCTCACTGGTCTGGGAGCTAATCAAGGTTTAGAGAAGAGCTACAACTAGACAGTGTCACCCTGCGAGTTAACATTCTGACTCTATCTCCCAGTGCCCTGGCCTCCATGCTCCTGTCACATGCTAGTTGTATTTTGATATTGCTGCTTTGATACTTACTCTTCTTTATGTACATACAGTATTTTTTCACAGGTAACTTTTCCTTCACACTTATGCTAAAATGGCATGCTACTAGAGCCCACATCCTAATTTTCATGTTAGCAAATGTAGCAAAGTTATGTGAGTCAGTCTCGGTACTGTTAGAACCCAGCACCTGAAGGTCCCGCTACCCTTTGCAGAGCCTGTGCAGGGAGTGCCTCACTGTTCCAAGGGTAGTTACGCACCTTGTGGTTGAGTGGCTAACAGCTGTCCCTTCCCCAGCAAGAACATGTGGGCTTGTTCCGAGAGTCCCACAGCTGGGGTAGAATCCTTCCTGAGCACACTTGTAGAACGCCACGCCCTTAGACCAGAAGTCAATCCAGAGAGGGGCTGCTAGGTGTCTGCCAGGTTTTATTTTTCTCACATTGTGAGATCAAGAAAATGAAGACCTAAGATGAGCAGGTTAGCCCCCCAGTGCCACTCTCGTCTGCAGATATCTATGTCCAGTTACAGAAGCACAGAACTGTGCTTTCTAGTGTCTCCCCACCAAGGTCTTGGCGCCAGATGGCTCTGATGTCAGAGGGCTTGGTAGGGAGCTGGTGGGTTGCAGTTGGGCGTTCATTCACTCATGCACTGATGTTCAGTCTGTTAGGGGCCAAGCACTAAGCTTGGATCAAAGACCAAGTCCTGGACGGCACAGACAGTGCTAACCCTGAATTCTAGAAGTATGCATTGCGCTGGGGAGAGGTTCTCCAATCACACTAATAACTTCACAGTGGTGGGCACACAAGCACTCCCAAAGAACACACACTGTACCACGAGACTGCTCACATGGGGTGCCAGGCGGAGCCTGAAGTACCGGAGGCTCACAGTGCCCACCTGGGGAAACGCTGCCTAACCGGGGCTCAGGATGGGACTGAGTTGCCTTGGGTTTTGAGGAGGAAGAGGGGGCATTGCTCTGACAGCTCCCAAATTTGGATCTGTTTCTGCTGTGACTCCTGCCTGGGTTGGTCGCATGCAGGTGGCATCCCAGTCCTGACCTCCTCACACTGCTTTGAAACTTGTGAGACCTGGGACTGTGATCCTCGCTTCTGCTCCGTCCTCACAGCTGCCCATCTCATTCCTGGAGTCCTGAGCTATTCCAGGCTGCCTGCCAAGGACACAGTGACATCTTGGCCTGATACCAGTAAATGCCAAAAAGCACATTTGGGATTCTTGAGCTGCTTGAATGTATTTGGGCACAGCTGTGAGACATTGTGTTGTTAGGGAAAACATGTTAACTTCTAAAATTGAAGCATTTCATCTGGTTGATAAGCTGAATTCATTCATCAATTAGAAAACGCATCCCATGCAGGGAGGAGAATGACAAGCAAATGAAACAAACACCATTTCAAGTAAGAGCACCAGATGTTTTGGACGTTATTTCGTAAGGAAACTAACCAGCCCGAGATTAGGAATAAGGAGGCATACGCTGTGACCCGGCCCTTCTTGCTCTGGCTTTCGCAGGTTGTCAGCTGTGTTTAGGGTCAGCAGAGGGGTTGCGTGGACTGAAGCAAGGCAGGTGCAGTGTAGCAGGACCTGCTCAGCAAAGGCTGGAGGGAAAGAGGTTAAGTCAGACCAAGACAGAGCAGCCCTGAGGACAGCCAGGAAGATCAGTGGAAACACTGAGGTAGCAACTAGAATCCACTTTTGAAGTCATCTTAATTGAAATTTGAAACTAAAAACAAAGTATTATTTATGATATCATCAGAAAAAATGAAATAGGTCTAAATCTGCAAGATATGTAGAGGATCAATGTGTGGAAAATATAAAACTCTGATGAGAGAAGTCCGAGAAAAGACTGGGGCTGAAATTCCATGGGGGAGCATTGCTTAGCATACGCAAGGCCCTGGGTTTGATCACCAGCACCGCAAAAAAAAGCAAACAAAAAGCAACTCGAAGACGGAAAGCAATGGAAAGATTGTCTGTGGTTATGGATCAATCTTAATAAGATCTCAATCCCAGTTAAAACAGCAGCAAGCCATTAAGTGGTATTTGTGCTTTGTCATGGGAATCTGATTAGATGACATAGAAAAGCCAAAGGGGTGGAATAGCCAATGCAGGACCAAAGCAAAAGCTGGGCGACTCATGGTCTCTGACTTCAAGGTTGACCATAAAGCTACAGTCATCATGGCAGTGATGCATTGGTGGAAAATCAGCATATAGATTAAGGGAACAGAACAGAAAGCACACAGAAACTCATGAGATGTCCAGCTACTCTCTCACAGCAAAGCAAGAGGAATTCAATGGAGAAATATTCATCAGTGCCAGAAATGAACAGGGGGCCAGGGATATAGCTCAATGGCACAGCGCCTACCTGGAAACCCTAGGTCCTGAGCTCGATTCCCAGTACAAAAAAAATTCTAATTAAATTCAACACCCAGATTAAAAAAGAAAAAAGAAATGGACTGAGAAGCAGTGGACATATATAATTATCATGTATAATAATTAGGAAATTAAAAAACTAAAAACATCTTTGTAAAAGATCCCACTAGGAAATTGAAAAGACAGAAAAATATTATTTCCAGAAGACATATTCTTAACAAAATACAGAAAGAATTCCCAAATCTCAATAATAAGAAAATAAAAACTGAACAAGATTTATGACCAAAGAAGGTATGGATATGGCAAAAAAAAATTCTCAGGATCCTTTTATTGGAGAATTTTATATTAAAGTAACAAATACTTTATTTAATTTTATGGGCTAATTTTGAGTCTGTTGATTATTTCTTTTGCCATGAAGAACCACTTTATTTTGATGCGTTCTTACTTGTTTAACTGCATGTGTCACCGCTGTGTTTTGGCAACATATTCAAGACATCACTGACAACAGCAATGGCAGGAGTTTCCCCTGTTTCCTTCTAGGAGTTTTACAGTTTTACATATAATCTACCAGTCTTGGTCACTTTCTCACTGCTGCTGAACATGATGCACAAAGCCCACTAGGAAAGGGAAGAGAAGTTTACTTTGGCATGCGGTTTCAGTGCATGGTCTGGTGATTCGAAGGCTGAATGCAATGGAAGGCTTGAGCCCAGGAAAGCCGTTCACCTCACAGCAGCCAGGAGAGAGCAAGGAGACGAAGGGAGAGGGAGAAGTGCTTTCCCAGTCACATGCTCAGTGACCTGCCTGGAACTAGATCCCGTCTTCTACCCCGATGTGGGGCCCCCATTATCTGGTCACTTCCCAAACCCCTGTTCTGAGAGCATGAGAGTCTTGGGGGTCAATCTTGATCTAAACCATATCACTACCTTGAACAAAGTTCCTTTGCATGGCATTTCATAACGTTCCAGCTTTATTCTTCTGCAAGGGAAAACCAGTTTTTCCAGTGACATTTATTGAACAGAGCAGCCTTTGCCCCTTGGATATTTTTGTCACCCTTGCAGAAAGTCAGTTTTATACATATGCACAGATTACATTTCTGGTCACCTTATTATGTTCTTTTGGTCTGTCCTTACACCAGTGCCACACTGTTTTAATTATTGCAGCTTTGCCTGAAGACCAAGCTTTCCAATAATTTGAGCTTGTCTTCTTCATTTAGATTCTTTCAACTATCAGATGTTTTTTGGTTCCTTATAATTTTAGGATTTCCACTAAAATATGCTATTGGAATTTTGATGGTGCAAGTATTGAATCCATAGATCACCTCGAGTAGCATGAGTATTCTAACTCTAACAGCTTTCAGTCTATGAGCACACAATGGCCTGCCATTTGCTAATATCTTCTTTAGTAGAAGACACATAGTTTTCATGTACAAACTTTTCACTTCCTTGGTTAAATGTGTTCTTCTCAGAAAGCTCATTGTTCTTGTACATAAATATAACTGATTTTTAGTGCTCATTTTGTATACTGCAACTTTACTGAATTTATGATTTTCTCCGGAAGACGTTTGTGGTGTTTATAGTTTTCTGTATGTAAAAGTATGGCATCTGCAAACAGAGATAATTTGAGATGCTAATACACCCTATCAGAATGGCTATAATTCAAGGAAATTGACAATATTAATTGCTGTTAGAGATGAAAAGTAACATTCCTGGTAGAAATGAAATGGTGCAATCTCTTTTGAGGACTTATGTTAGGTTTATACATAGCGGAGCACTGTCTTACTGTATCACCCAGAAATTGCACTATGGGTGTTTATCCAACTGATTAGAATACATATGCACACATAAAAACCTGAAGGAAAATGTTCATAGCTTCTTACCCATAATTTACCCAAATTAGAAACTACTGTTATATCTTGCCATAGCTATTGAATAATCAAACTATGGCTCATGCATTCAATGAAGTGATAAAACTAATTGAACTACCAAGTTGGGAAAAGACATGAGAAGACTGCGAATGAATATTGCTAGGTAAATGAAACAAACCTGAAAGGGAATGTACCATATGACTTCATTTAGGTGATATTTTGGAAATGGCAAAAGTGTGTATATGTATAAAAGGTCAGAGGTTAGCAGGATTAAGGTGTAAGGGCTAAGGGTGAATAGGTAAAACACAGGAGTTTTCTTCAGCAGTGACATTACTCTGTGTCACACTGTAGTGGTGAATACATGACAGTGCATGTTTGTGAAAACCCTAAGAACTCACTGACACAGAATAACTAGTAACATGTGCCAACTTCTAAAGACTCATGTAGGAGATATGTATACCTTCCGATGGCATACTGAATGGGACAACGAATATACCATGATCTCTATGTCTTAGAAATACAGGACACAACCTAACTGATGAAGGCTGATTTGAAAGGTGCTGGCTGTCCTAACTCTAGACATGAGAGGAAGCTCTGAGCTAAAGGTAAAATGAGTTTCTACATAGCACACAGCACCACAATGATGATGAAGCTGATAATTCTCCCTCAGGCATAAGGATTGGCAACACACACACACACACACACACACACACATCTGCTTTACTCAGATTTCCTCAGAGAGATAAAACTGAAAAAGGATTCTTAGGAGAACTGAGTGGCACAATTATGGAGGCAGAAAAGCCCCAGGTAGGCCAGCTGCAAGGAAGAGAATAAGGGAAGTTGGCAGGTGGCATGGCTTCAGCCAAGTCCCCAGGTTGAGACCTGAGAAGGCTGGTGGTGTGCCTCATTCCAAAGCCAGGTAGAGGAAGAGCTTTTATGAAGTCTACAGTCCAAAGTCCAGGGAGCCAAGGGCACAGGAGAATATTACCTTTAGGCAAGAGGTGCAAATCAACATTTCTTCCACTGTTTTGTTCTGTTGGCCCAGGTCCAATCAGATGATGCTGGTACACACTAAGGAAGACCTTCCCCATTCGGCCCACATACTCACATCCAGGCTTCTCTGGAGCCAGTGTCAGAGATAGCCTAGGGAAACTCAATCTCATCAATGGAAAACCACCTGAGTTTCCCTTCAGCAGGAAAAGGGTGAGCTCTGCACCTACTGAAGCATTAAGAATAAACATGCTTTACCAGTTCCCCAACTATCCCTAAATCCAGTCAAGTTGGCATCAAAATCAACCACTGAAATATATGAGCTAAACTGTGAGGTAACCAGTGGTAGATGTGTCACTGTTAGAGAGAACAGTTAGAGAGAGCAAAGGGATGAGCCCACAAGGTCCCCTGTGTTAAAGTGAGTAAAAATGGAGAAATCAAAAATGAACTCACTTTGCCTTAGTATGAGTACAGATTGCTAGCTACAGATGTCCTTTTTGTAGATGATTTTATGGATGAGCTATAGTATACGAAGATGGATTTTATTTCTCTGTCAAATAAAAAGGTGTAGAAACAATGATGCTCCAATATTAACAAGCACAACCAGATCTTGGATTTCTATTCTCATCCTTCCCTAAAATCCCCAGGTTTTCATGGGAGAGGGGTGGATGGCAGACTAGGCTATGGAACATGTCATAGGAGCTTCAGATTTTCACCAGTGCCAGAAAGTATAAAACTGGAAAAAAAGTAGAAAAGAAAAGCCTGCAATTATGGTGAAGGAATGCGAATGGGATCAGATAAATCAGTTTCCAGTGAACAAATGTGAGAGAGAGAGATCCAGAGTGAGAGACAGAGACAGAGAGAGAGAGAGAGCCAGAGAGAGCCAGAGAGAGACTGCACTATACTCCATGGTACAAAATAAATATCCATGAATTCATGTGATATAAATAGATGCTTAAATATGCAAATAGATTTTAAAAAGGACAAATCTCATGCAAATAAATTCCAAATAATTTATGTGGCTAATCCACCCTTCAAGGAAACGGAACTTTCCTCCCAGATCCGTAAGTCTGGTCTGCAGTGGTGACTTCCCTCCTAAAGGCACAGTAGAGAAAGAGGAAAAAAAGTAAATGTACAGTGGATAAATTCCATGAACTATACCTCTTTCATGTGATTGAAGTTAACACCACACACTGATGCTATATGTGCTCAGAGTTATGTAATAATGCCACTGTATCTGTGCTTCTTCCAGGAATGCACAACTTCACATTAATAATGGAAAAACATAAAGCAAACCCTGACTAGGGAAATCTGTAAAATACTTTCCTCAAAACTGTCAAGGTCATCAAAAATAAGGAAAACCTGAGAAAGTGTCACAGTAAAGAAAAATTCAAGAGGATCTGATGACTAAGGAATTACAGGACTCATAATTTGATTCTGGAATACAAACAGAAAATACTACAAGATAAGAACTAAGGAAATCTAAGTGAAATATAATATAGTGGCTAACTAATAAAAATTAGGCAGGGGTGATGGCACACACCTGTAATCCCAGTACTCAGGAGGCTGAGGCAAGAAGATTGCTGAGATTTTGAAGCCAGCCTGAGCTACACAGTGAGTTCAAAGCTGGCCAGCACTATATAGTGAGATCTTGTCTTAAAACAAAACAAAAAATTGTTATATCCTACGTCTAAATTTCTATAGGTTTAGACGTCTTCTAAAATAAAATTGTATTTAATAATGGAAATGTAAAATTATAAAACCATGTAGTAAGTAAAATAAAAATGGAATAATGTTTATCAAAATAACTGAAATAAGTTTTATAATATTAAATGGAAAATGTTCTTCAGGGAAACAGAGAAAAATGAAAAAAAATAGAATTATTAATATAAAGTTGAAACACTGGCAGGGCAAGTGAGAATAATCTAAAATTATTAGAAATTTTAGAGAGAAAGAGGAAAAAATAGATAAAAGCAAATGGAAGAAAACATAACAGTAGGCTTCCTGCGGGCAGCCAGCATGGGAAGGGAGATGTGACCAGACCCACCCCTGCGTGCCTGCCACCACCACTGCAAAGCTTGGCTTTCTTAGATAACCAGTGTGGGAAGGGAGAAACAGCCAGATACACCCTGTGTGCCCACAGGCAGCCACTGGAGGCCCTTGCTTCCTCCAGGCAGCCAGAAGCCACTGGGAGAATCAGACAAACTCATCCCTGTGTGCCTGCCACCATCAGGGGAGTCCCAGTGTAGACACATAGGCTGAGAGCAGCAGTCCCCCCACCATGCACCCTGGCCACTGGGGAAGCCTCAGTGTAGCTACACAGGCCTGGAGAAGCCCATCTCATGCTCTACTACCTCCCTGGGAACCTGGGTTCAGAGAAACCAAGGTACTGCCCCACTCCTCTACACTGCAGAGGGGCAGCCAATGTGGGAAGCACCGGGGACCCCACAACTGGCTTGCTGAGAGGAGCCCAGGGAAATGTCCAGATGAAGGAGCAAAAGGCAATCCCAGACCTCCAGCCCACACAGAACAAGTCTGGGAGGTGTAGACATGGAAGAAAATGGAAGCCACACTCCTGAACTCTGAGAGGATAAAAACTGAAGTAAATAAAAAACTTCATGAGACTCTAAAAGTAATCAAATCAGAAATAATATCTCAAGTAAAAGAAGAAATCACAAACATAATGAAAAAATTGCTGACCATACATAAAGAAGACTTAGATTAAAAAAAAAAGGAGCATAGGAAAGTGACGGAAACCTTGACTAAGCAATATAGGAAAGAATTACAATGCATGGAACAGATTCAAGAGATATCCAGGAAATTAAAAAGTTGATCAAAATCCAGCAAAACTGATTGAAGGAGACTGAAGATAGACTTTCAGACCTTGAAGACAGGATTGCAGCTAGTGATCATGAAAGGAAAGATTTTTTTTTTAATTTTAAAGATAGTAAGACCCAACAAAACAAAACAGAATAAATCCAGTCAAAACACAGCAGTGAAATTGGTACAGAATATCAAAGCAGGGTAATGGGAAAAGAACAATGGCTACTATAGTGTATCTTGTTATCTTCACAGTAGTTTTCCATTCCATCAGTTATAGCAAAATCAGACCAAAACAAAACAGAATAAAACCAATCAAAATAGAATATTG
>RJWT010026979.1:0-15641 GCA_004365215.1 Cuniculus paca | reverse complement strand
ACCAGTCTGCACTCCCACCAACAGTGGAGAAGGGTTCCTTTTTCCCCACAGCCTCTCCAGCATTTATCATTGGTGGTTTTCTTGATCCTGGCCATTCTTTCTGGAGTGAGATGAAATCTCAGAGTTGTTTTAATTTGCATTTCTCTAATGACCAATGATACTGAACATTTTTTCATGTATTTATTTGCCATTCATATTTCTTCAGCTGAGAAGTGTGTTTTCATCTCAGATGCCCATTTCTGGATTGGGTCTTTGAATTTCGAGGGCCTGATAGTTTTTAATTCTTTATATATTCTAGATAGAAGACCTTTGTCTGAAGGGCAGTTGACTAAAATTTTTTCCCAATTTGTGGGTTTTCTTTTCACTCTGTTGGAGATTTCTTTTGACATGCAAAAACTTTTTAACAAGACAAGATCCCAGTTGTTGATTCTGGGAAGTGTTTCCCGTGCAGTTTGACTTTTGTTCATGAATTCTCCACCTACCCCTGTTTTCAAGATTTCTACCTACTTTGTTTTCCAGCAGATTTAGTGTTTCTGTTTTAATATTTAGATCTTTGATCCATTTTGAGTTTAGTTTAGTGTATGGTGATAGGCTTGGGTCTAATTTTAGTTTTCGGCATATGGAAAGCCAGTTTTTCCAGCACCATTTATTAAAGAGACTATCTTTCTTCCAGTAAACATATTTGGTCCCTTTGTCAAAGATAAGGTGACTGAGTGTGTTAGTACTTGGAGTTGTATCTTCTAATCTATTCCACTGATCCTCAGGTCTGTTTTAATTCCAGTACCATGCTGATTTGATGACAGTAGCTTTGTAGTATAATTTCAAGTCTGGGATTGTGATGCCTCCTGTCCTGCCTTTGCTATTCTAGGTCTTTTCTAGTTCCAGATGAATTTTAAGAATGATTTCTCTAGATCTGTGAGGTATGCTAATGGTATTTGGATGGGAATTACATTAAATCTGTATAATAATTTTGGGAGAATGGCCATTTTCACAATGTTTGTTCTTCCTATCCATGAGCATTCCATTTTCTGAGATCCTCTTCTATTTCTTTTTTCAGAGTACTGTAATTTTCATTGAGTAGATCTTTTGCTTCCTTTGTTAGGTTGATTCCTAAGTATTTCATTTTTTTGATGCTACTGTAAAGGGTGTGGTTTCTCTTATTTCTCTCTCAGTGCATTTGTTGTTTCACACAGGGGATTCTTAGGGCAGTGAAACCAGTCTCTGCAGTACTGTGACAGTGAGCACAAGTCCTTCTACCTCTGTCAAAAACCATAGCCTTACAGCACCCATGGATGCAGGATCACCATGGGTTCATCAGTTAGGACAAGTGCACAACTGCTAAGGGGGTGCTGCTAATGAAGGAGGGTATTCGTATGTGGGGACGGGGAGTGCATGGGAAATCCTTACCTTCCTCTCAGTTTTGCTGTGTACCTAAAACTGCTCTAAAACAAGAAAGTTTTAAGAAAAAAGTACATGTCCTTAAATGCCAAAGTTTGGTTTTGTCTATTTTTACAACATCATAGAAATGTAACCACACTGTGTTTTTTGGTGTGGCCACTTTCAGTCAACCTTATACTTGTGAAACTCATCCTTGCTGTTGCCTGAGGCTGTAGTTTGTAAAGTACATCACTGAATAATATTGCATTTTAACATATGGCATGATTGTCTATCCTCTTGTTGGACAGGTGGTTCTTTTGCAGCTTAATACTATTGTTAATGATACTGCGCTGATCATTCATTCTTGTGCTTGGGTATAACTGCATGCATATACACATTTCTCAAGATTTTGCATCAAAGCCTGAAGTTTCTTTGTGGAAATATTTTAAATTATCAATTCACTCTTTTTGTTTGTTATATGCATTACATTTGTATGGTACATAACAAATTTTTTTAAGAAGAGTAAAAAAATAACAAAGATAGTGAATTCCTCAAAAAGTTATCAATACAGAAGCTATTGGGTTAGTTAGAATTCATATTTTCATATCATTTTGATATTTTATTTTTAGAGATTTATCCACTTATCTAAAATTTCATGTGTAACAGGTAAAACTGTTCATAATACCATTTTATGATCTTTAATAAAGATGGGAACTATTGTAACATCTCTTGATCATGCCTGACCTTGACTAGTTCAATCTTTTTCTTTCTTTTTTTCCCCCTGAATCTATCTTGCTAAGGTTTTTAAAAATCGATTTTATTACTCTCTCTGAAGAATTCAAATTTGGTTTTGTTCATATTTTCTTTCTTATATTTGTTTTCTACTTCATTAAAAATTCTACATTTATCATCCAGGTGGTGGTACATGCCTGTAATCCTAGCACTCTGGAAGGCCAAGGCAGGAGGATTACAAGTTCAAGCCCAATTTGGGCAATTTAGCAAGACTGTGTCTAAAAAAATATAAAATTAAAATAAAATAAAATAAAATAAAAGGTTGGGAATGTAGCTCACTGTGAAAACCATGGGTTCAATACCTAGTACTACCACCACCAAAAAAGAAAATAAGGAGGAGGGGGAGAAATATGAGGAGAAGGAGAAAGATGAGGAAGAGGAAGAAAAGGAGGACAAAGGGGAAGAGGAGAGAAGGAGGAAGATGAGAAGAGGATAAGGAAGAGGAAGAGGAGGGAAGAGGAGGAGGCAAAGACGGAAGGAGATTTATTTATTTATTTTGCAGTACTTGGGATTGAAACCAGGCCCTTCACACTGAATTATACTCCCAACCAGCTTTATTTTATTTTTTTAAAAATTTGAGACAGGGTTTCACTAAGTTACCCAATCTGGTCTTGAACTTAACATCCTCCTGCCTCGGCCTCCCAACTGGCTACGACTACAGGTGGGTGCCACTGTACTCAGCTCTTCCTTTGGGGATGGGGTTCAGTTTTTCTGTATTCTAACTTCTCGAGATGCCTGCTTAGGTCATTGACTTTAAGCCTTTCTTATAATCTAATACATGCAATTAAAGTTATTTGTATTTATCTAAGCATTGCTTTAGCCTTATATTGCACAAATATTACATATTTAATTCATCAAGATACATTTAAATTTTCATTTTGATTTTTTCCATGGGTTATTTAGAAATATTTTTGAATTTTCAAATATATGGAAAATTTCTAGTCAGATTTTAGTCATCTACTTCTAGCTTCCATGTATTTTGCACAAATTTAGTCATTTAATATTTGTAACATATGCTTTATGGCTCTGCATATGGTAGGATTTTGAAACTATTCTTTGTGTACTTAAAAAGAGAGTACAGTTAGTGGTGAGCTCAGTCTTCTCCAAGGTCTGTTATATTATGGTTACTAGTTATATTATTTCAATCTTCTCTATCTTTACTGACTTGTCTGCCTACTGTATTAGATGTTGAAACAGGTTAGTCAGATTTTCCCATTTTGACCATGGATCACATAATTGTAGATATATTGATTTTTGTGTTATATATTTTACAGGTATATATAATCTTATAATATTACAACTTTGTGGGAAATTGAAACTTTTTAAAATAAGAAATGCTGTTCTTTATTTTTAGTAATGATTTTTGCCTTAAGTTCTATTTTGACTGATAATTCATATAGACATTCCAATTTTCTTTGGATTAGTATGCTATATATTTTTTCATAACTCTACTCTTAACCCCTTTTGTATTTTATGTGTTACAAGGTTCTCTTGTAAATACTATCCAATTAAATAATTCATCCAGTCTGGCAATTCATCTAGTTTTTGTTTTCTATTTGAAGCATTTAGTCCATTTGTACTTAATGTAATTCTGGTTACATTTGGCTTTAAATCTCCCATGTTGCCTAGTGCTTTCCAAAGCACTGTATTATCCTCCTCTCTTCTTCTCTGTCTTTTCTACCCTTTTATTCCTCTACACTCATTCTGATGTTTTCTACTGACCCCAATATCCAATTTGCAATTACCTCTATTTTATCTCCTCTGAAACCTGTCCATGATCCATTAAATTTGATTGTTAGATTTTTCAGTTTTAGAGTACCCATTCGGCTCTTTTTCATGGTTTCCAAATATCTTCTCAATTTCGCAGTCTTGTTTCTTATCTCCTTTCACATACCAAACGCAGTTATTTTAAAGCCTATCTCTGATAACACCAATATCCGGAGATTATGAGGATCTGTTGCTCTATAGTCCATTGTTTTGCTTGATTTATTCCTGTTATATTTGATTCTTGTTTAGTTGTTTTCACTTTTATAGCAAACATATTTGCAAAATTAACTATAGATATAATTTGAGGCCTGGAATGATGTTATCACCTTCCAGAGAGGATTTACTTTGCTTTAGTCAAAAGCCTAGTGGCACTGCTACCCTGAGATTAACGTAATGCAATTTCATGGGTTGAAATGACTTGAAGGTGGTCTGCAGTGTCTGCAATGGCTGGGTATTGCTGGTTAATGATATTTACTCCAGTGAAGCAGCATGTCAGAGACGCAACATAAAGATAAGGTGTCCCTGGGACTCTCACCCTGATGGGCTCCGGATGGCACTGCCTGGCCCTCTAGCCATACGCTTCTGTGTGAGATGCTGCTCAGCTTCCTTGCTGTCTGACCTAGAGCTGGCTACCAGCCCCGAGGCAGCATAGCCTTAGAGTCTATGTTGATTGCCTGGATCTGCATTTCCTCAGTTCTTGGCTTGCTAACTCTTCAGCTTGTATGAACTATCTGACACATCCAGAGAGACGATTTGTATGTTTATCCTCATTAGGAAAACCTGCATAAATTACCTAGTCTACTATGCTCTTCACCTCTTATTGCTCATCATTGTCAACCTTTTTCATTTGTTTTTCTTTACATCACCAGGAAAGAAGCGTTCTTCTTCTTCCTTAAGCCCTTACTGGTGTGACCTAGTCTCCTTTAACTCCACATTGTCTAGAATTGTAATGCATCTTCAGTTTCTCCTTTAACACTACAGCCTTCCCCACCAACATGGTGCGCTGTCCTTTATGAAAATATAGACAACAAAAATGTCTTCCTGAACTATTCTTTCCAGCCACTAGCCTAGGTGGTACTACCAGTATTTTCAGTGACCATTATTTGTGAAACAGTTTATCATCATCTGTCCCCAGCCAACTCCAGACTGATGTTGACAAGTCTGCTCAGACCAGTATTCCCATCTTGACGGAGCTGCTTAGCCAGAACAAGTTTACCCATCAGCGGAGCAGAGTAAAGGGGAAAAATAAGAAAAGTGGAAGTATAACTGGAAATTTATAGTGCTTTAAAGGATGCATCCCAGCCTGGAACTTCACTATAAAAATTCTCTCTCCATTGTTCTGATGCACTTTCCTCCCCTCTGTTGCCAGAGAATTTAAAGGGGCAATCTGCCAGGCATGGTGGCTCACACCTGTAATCCCAGAACTCAGCAGGGAGAGGCAGGAGGATCATCTTGCGCTTGAGGCCAGCCTGGGTTACCTAGTGAGCTCAAGGCAGCCTAAACTACATAGCAAGACCCTGTCTCAAAAATCTCTATATGGTAGCCTATCCAATGGAATTTCTTTGTCCTCATTCTCCTGGGTCTTTCTGCAGTGTTTATCATGACTTCATCCCTGTCTCGGGCACTTTCTCCCCAATCTGGGTCTGAGTTGCTTGATGTTCTTAGCTCTCCTGCCTGACTACTCTTTCTCAGCTTCCATTCCTTTCTTCTATGTTCTAAAGGAAGGGCTTCCTCCATCTGTTGGTCCTCTTCTTTCTTCTTCTCATTTCTTTTTTTTGTAGACTCTCTGCCTTTGCAAATTCTTGGCTTCCACCATCCTCTTTGTATGAGGACACCCAGATCTACATATCTGGTTCTCAGCAGGGTTTCACTTTTGCATTTTTGAATGACTTCTGTTTTTTTTCTATCTGCATGTCCTAGAAGTAGTCCTTCAAAAATATTTAAAAAGTTGACTCATACTTTCTATCCACAAAGTTCCTCTTTCTTCCAATTCCCCAAAGTCTGTTAATACCATGCTTACATCTGCACTCAGTTTTTCCTCTACGGTAAGTGTCCTTCCTTTCAACTCCACTTGTTCAAATCCGGGAAGGCTTTGAAGGACCAGTTCAATGCCTCCTCTTTAAGAAAAAAAACACTGAGTCATGTTTAGAAAAAAAGTGTGGATTTCAGCACTAACAGACATAGTTCAAATACTAGCTATGTGACCTTGAACAAAGTGTTTATTGTGCACTTGGGTTTTCTCATCCATAAAATGGGAGTAAGAGTGACTCACAACTTTATCGATGAGATTAAATGAGTTATTTATGATTGCATGCTATTTCTTTCACTACACTGTAAGCTTCTTCCAAGCAAGGTTCATTTCTGATTAATCATTATAGCCCCAGATACTTATTAAATAGCGATCAAATGAATGAGTATGTGAATGAAAATTACATAGTTTGCCAAATAACATGGTGCCAATGTCAGCGTTTTATTTACCAAATCAAACCTACTTTATTTTGTTCAGTTAAATATTGTCTTATATGCAGTCACTACTTTGACACTTTTATTTTAATTTCTACCTAACAGAATGACCTGGCTTAATATCAAATGGCTGTTAAGATATAATCATAGGCTTCTAGATTGATCCAACCTCAGTTTGTAGTTGCTGAAAAGCCTGAATAATGGTCTAGTGGGTTTAAGTGTGTAGACAACTGCCCTTGGCTGGAAAGATTCCCAAATCCCATCTCCTCTTTTTATTTTTGCTTAATTTATCCAGATAATTAGTTCATCTCTTCACTTCTTTTGATCTTTGTTGAATAGCCTCTTGGGTCCTGGCAGCCATCTGCTCCCATACACTTACTCTCATCTCCCATTCTGACATTCTGTCTTTCTTCTTGGTCTTAAAGGTGGGCAAGGTTGGCTGTAGTCGCCCTGAAAATGCAAGCCCCCATTTGGGAAGCGGTCCTTTTCCAAGAGCACATCAGGCCCAATACTCTTGTCTGTGAGAGTGAACATACCACACGGCTTTTCTCCCTCTTGGCATTTCAGACACAGCTGAACACATTTGGCTGATGCACCCACAATTTGGTTATTCATTCTCCACTCTCAGTGGAGTACAGACCACCTGGCCATAGCTTGACTCAACGACCTCCTAGTTCCCTTGGCAGATGCTGTCTGGCAGCCACAGTATGTTAGCTCTTTTCCCCCCTCCCCAGTCTCCCCTATCAGGTAAATCCTTCAAGGGAGGAATAAATGGAGGTGAGAAGAGATACTGGCATGCATGGTACATAGCTGGGAGGAATCTCACAATAAAGATTTCCTTTAAAACACTGAAGTAGGTTGTCCCCCAAGTTCCATACATATATATATATATATATCAATGCTGAATGTTACCCTTTCTCAAAATTCATATACTGAAATCCTAATTCCCAAGGTGATGATAATGAAAGGTAAGACTTTTGGGAAGTGATGAGGCAGAGCCTCATAACTGGGCTTAGTGACCCTCATGAATGAGCTGGGGTAATTTGCTAGTCCCTCCCACCAGGGGAGGACATAGCAAAAAGGCACCACCCATGAAGCAGGAAGCCCACTTTTACCAGACATCGAATCTGCTGGTGCCCTGATCTTGGACCTCCTGCCTCTGGAACTGTAAGAGATAAATATCAGTTGTTTGTAAGTCATTCAGTTTATGGTAATTTGTTATAGTAACCCTTATTTGGATTAAAAGGACTTTGCAGATGTTGACTAATAATTTTCAAATAGAGAAAATATTCTGGATTCTTTGGGTGATTCATAAATGCTATTATAGGTATTCTTATAAAAGAAATACAAAGGCAGGTTTTACACACACATGTATACATGTACACACAAGGCAAATACACACAGGTGATGTGAGGATAGAAGTAGCCTAGAGTAATGTAATGTGGTCATAAACCAAGGAATGCTGGCATCCACTAGCAGTAGGGAAAAGCAAGGAGTGGATTCCCCCCAGAGCCTCCGTGAGGAACCTGACCATGTCCACACTTTGACTTTGGCCCAGTGTTGCCAATTTTAGGCTTCTGGACTCCAGATCTGTGACAGGGTAAATTTACCAGTTTTTAGCTACCAAGGATGTGGGAACCTGCTACAGTCACCCAAGGGACACTGTGTGCCCTGTGACAGTCCTAGCCAGTCATTCCCAGGCTTTGTTTGGGGGTGGCGTCTGGTATACCATCCACTCTGGCTGTCAGGTCTATGAATTTAAAAACTCAACTCTATCACTTCTCTGGGGTCATCCAGATTCCCAAAAGTCCAGCCATCTGTACTAGATCTATATAAGGAGACTTCAGTCTCTGATTTGCCGCAGAATTGTGACTATTAGTCTCACTTAGACACCTTCATCCTAGGGCTAGAAGCTCTCTCCTTGGGGCTCAGTTAGTTATTTTATCTGGCGGTCCAGAACAGAAGAAGGAAGTCATGTGGATTCAATGATGCTGAAGGACCCTTCCAGCATTCTGCAGTTCAGGGTCTCCAGAGCATGCTCTGGTAGCCCATGCTTTAGCTCACAAACCCTGCAAGCCCGTAGCAGTCCCCTTTCCTGTTGCAATCCAAGTATGAGGATGGTTAAAACATACTATATTCTGTAGCCAGTGAATGGCAAGCATGGGAATGGCTGGGCAAAAGCTGTAGGAGAGGCATCTTGGATTCCCAAATCAGAAGTTCCCCAAATGCTAAGTTATAGTGGGTAGGCACAAATCTACCGAACAGTTTTGACTGAGGCTTCGTTGCAGAGCACAGAGGCCGCCTTAGGTCGTTTTAGCTGAGATTTATTGCAGGGCATTACATTGTGGACGGTGGTGTTGTGAAGATAGGTTTGAGGATGAGCTTTTAGGGAAAAGGCCATGAAGAGCTGCTATTCCTGCCACCACCAGGAAGCTGGCCTCCCACCTGCAGAGTTGCCTACAACTGCTATAACCTGCACCTCCAGCATGGTTGTCTGGTGCCCCTCTTCTCTCCCCACTAAGCAAGTCTAAATTCAAGTCTTACCTGACTCCTTGTTCCTGGAGGAATTTAAATTACAACTGGGACTTTGGCAGCAGAGAAGCCTGAGAAATACGGTTTCCAGCATGTCTGCCTCTGCCTTCCAAGAGGGCAACTTCCCTTTGAGGTGCATATTGCAATCTTGATGGCATGGATGGGGAGAACAATCCATGATTTCTGCATAATTGCTGTCTATGTGCAAAGCACTGCTCTAAGGAAATAGGAGGCAGCCTCACCTGCCAGGACCTTGCTTTCTCATGGGTGTAGGTAACAAGTTCACCACAATGAAACCATCATTTGGGACACCGGAAAGTGCTATAAAGAAGACAAAGCCTTGTAGTGAGATAATGGATGGCTGGGTTGCCTTAGCTAGTGTGGCCTAGAATGGACATGAGTTTCTTGTATTGACCTGCATGTTGAGAGGGGCTGAGAGATGGGCCTTCGAGCGGATGGAAGGGAAGTGCATCTGGGTGAGCACTTGCGGCTAGATGAGAGAGCAGGTATGCAGAGAGAGGACTGGGGATCTGAATGAAATTCAGAGATTGGTGTTGATGGGAGCCTGATAAAGCACTGGGAGGGGAAGGGAGGAAAACCAGACCCAGATGAGTCAGGGAAGTTGGATGGAGCCAGCAGGGAAGTGAACGGATAGAGACAGAGACAATTATCATCACTGGCTCCATATATTTGCTGGTGACTTGCAGGGACAAGGCAGTGGCAAACCTTGACTGGAGCAGCTGGAAGAGAGAATGGGAGGCAAAGAGCAGTGATAGTGAATCCATACAACTCTTCACAGAAGTTTGCTCCTGAAAAGACACATAGACATGGCTCAATGCTGGAGAGAATACGGGGTGGAAGAAAAAGTGAACAATGGCCAGGCTGGTGTCCTTGCAGAGCTAGGGGTGTGACTGAGGGAGGGAGCAGGACCAGCCTCCTATCATGAGGAAGGCAGAGTGAACTATAGCTGGTAGAAGAGGCCAGGGAGGTCTAGGTCAGGACTCAGAGGCATAATCCTGCTGCAGCCCCTTGTGAAAGGCATCTCAACTTCAAATGGGTTTTGTTAACTCACATCAGCAACATCGAGGGCAAGAGCTCAAGACTCTAAAAAGACACCTCTCTGTTAAAGGTAGAGAACCACTGCTTTTCTTTTTTGCCAACCCCTCCCAATCTGGGAGGTTCTGTAGGGTGCAGGGAGTTTTTCTATCAAATCCTTTAAATACCAAGGATCTGATTACATCCCCTGTCTCTAGGATAATGAGGTACTTCTTGCTCTTCTTCAAAAGAAAGCTAACTAGATCCTTCTTCTGATCCCCTTGTCTGAGCTCCTGAGTGTCTTGCTTTGCATTTGTTTTGGGTGGGGCTCCCTGACATCTGGAGAGTCCCAGCCCACCCTCCTCTCTTGCCTCGGCACTGTTCTGGGACTTCTCCCAGGGATCAGGTTTTTTTGACCCTTTAACTTTTCCCTAAAACACAAGAAAAAGTCTCCATAAATATGATCTTAGCTACTAATAACATGATTTGGTTTGCTTTTTTACTTTCTAGGGCAGTTTTTTTGGTAGAGGCTTTCAAAGACTTCTAGTCTCATGAAATACCCTGGCCCAAAAAGAATCCTGTGGTCAAATCTGTTTTGGACATCTTGAATATTAAAGATTCAGAAAAGTCCTGCAGTTAAAAATCCATTTGATTCTGCTTTACACCACATTTCTCAAATGCATTTGACCCCGTAACAGTGCTCAGAAGAATGCCTTTTGGAAAATTTCTGCTTACATAGCCTTCAGTTTGCCAGGAAAAATGGTCATTCCCATTTACCATCTGATCCAACAGACTCTTTAAAAATCCTCCCACCCACCTAACAATATGGCTGCTTTTCTGTGTTCTTGGGATGGTGATTTTGTACCTGCCATTGTATTTCATTTGGAAAGGGGAAAAAAGAATGTGAAACAACTCTTCTAGAAATTTAGACACCAAAATTAAAACACACAGACTCCACATTTTACTCTGTATTTTCCAGATTTTGAAGGTGTATACATGCAAATGGAGCAATATTCTTTGAGTGTAACTGACCGTCCATCAGCAGATGTGGGAATCTGCAACATCTCATGTTGTTAATACTGACTCATTTCCAACGCATCTCTAAAACATTCTCACTTTTCATTGTTTTTGCCTCCTCATGCACTCGAAATTGTGAAATGCATGGAAAAAATGTGAAACCTTCAAAAATGTAGCTTTGTCAAAAAGAGGACAGTCATTTTTGGTTCATAACTGCAAATAGTTTTCATTTTCAGATTAATAAACACCAATTAAGATGATTGATCCAATGTGGTTTCTTTTTCTTTCTGGTCTCCTTTGAAATGCCTTCAACGTTTTGCCACTTACAAAACATATCAGGTAGATTTCTGTGCACAAATATGATAAAGGATGAAAAATCACTGCCAATCATCCTTTCAGCAAATGACATGGTCCAGTTTCTTGAGACAAAATGCTGCATAATGAAGTCTTTCTTGTGGGTTGACTAGATGAGAACATTATATTTTCTTCTTCATAGAATTATACCATTCAGCCATCAAATTCTCAGTTGGAGAAAATTTATTAGATCTATTGTCAGATGTAGAATTATGGTCTGTGATTTCACTTACATGACCAATTTCACTGTATTCATTTGCATCTTGACATTTGCCATCTCTTTGTGTCCATCTTCTGATCCATCTAAGAATTATGAAATATCTTCCTGCAAGTTTTGCTTTTTGCCATTATAGAATTACATTTAACAATTTAGAATTTTCAGCTGTGTTCAGTGAAAGCTTAAAGCAGACTACAAGATGGGATCTTCAGTCTTCTTTCCTACCTTCTTAAAGATGATGTCACTCTTTCGCCAAGACAGTAGGAAAACAGAACGGCGCAGTTGTGATGATTTATGTCATTATTGCTTCATTCTTCTAGTCTATGTCAAGCCATCACTCTTTTCTGTCATAATTTGCCATAACTCATTAATAATGATGAAATAAAAGAATGTTTCAAGATACAGGGAAAATAAGAACCCTGGGATCCTTAAATGTAGCTTAGATGTGTAAAATGATCCAATAAATAGATATGATTATTGCAATATAGAATAAATCTTATTTTAAAAAGAAAAATAATTTTTTCCTTTGGGAAATTTCCAAGGAAGAATAGGAGCCCAGTAATACCAATCTTTATGAATAGCTAGAGCTACATTAAAAAAAAAACAAACTGAATCTGGATTTAATGGATCCTGACAAGAGTTATTTTTTCTTCCATATTTT
This sequence comes from Cuniculus paca, assembly GCA_004365215.1. Classification (NCBI taxonomy): domain Eukaryota; kingdom Metazoa; phylum Chordata; class Mammalia; order Rodentia; family Cuniculidae; genus Cuniculus; species Cuniculus paca. The sequence goes on along the minus strand of RJWT010026979.1, from coordinate 3,426 downwards.
GACTTAAATGCAATTCTCTTAAAACTTACTATGAATGGAAACAAGCTTTCCCCTCATGTTAAAGAAGGGATTTCAAGTAAAACGCATTTTATATCTTGTGGAGTATTATACTCTATTTTTTATCTAAAGGTTATTTTTGACAATCTTTAAGACATTCATGACCTTTGTTTTCTTCCTCATTTCCTGATGTGTTCCACCAACTTGATCTGAGATGCATTATGCAAGACAAGTGTGATTCATAGTGCATAGAGTAAAAAGGGGCAAAAATGTTCTGATATTAGTTCCTAAATATACATATGATGTATTTTATAATGTTGTTCCATAAAAATTGGCAAAACTTTACTTTCCTGATATTTGGAGTGCTTATATTTTGTACTTAAGCTGGTTCATTTTAAAATAATTTTTGATATTTCATTTCTAACATGTAGGAGCTTTCAGCTTTTTTTTTTTCAAATAACACTTTGTAGTACACAAATTTCTTTCACTAATAAGAAGAAAAAAGCACATTGGATAATGTGCACTAATAAGAAGAAAAAAGCACCAACATACACCTGTTTTCTTTCAAATTAGTTTTGAAGTGCTAGAAGTGTAGGCTGGTGAAAATAAGTGCAGAGAAATTTGCAACGTTCCCGTTGTTCTAGGCTTCCCGGTGGGTTCTTGTGTTTCTTCATCAGCTTTCAGCCAGTGCACAGCGATGGTGGATGTAAATAAACAACACAGGACAAAGAGGAGAACAATGGAGGTCAAGGACAGCAGAGGGCCACTAGGGACAAGAGGGTGAGTCACAAGCATGCTTAGCTTGTTCCTTATACACTAAGACCTTCTTAGTCCTGTTTCAGAGGGGAAGTTTAAAATAGTCATTTTATTTAGTAAGTTAAAAATAGACATAGATATGGCATGCTTTTAACTTTTGCAGTGATCCAAATTCCCAGGTCGCTCTTGAGACACCTGTGAGAACTCCAGGCTCAGGTTCAGTGCACAGAAGCCTGTCCTTTTGATGTTGGCTTGGGCTTTCTGGGCATGTGGGAGATGCTGGACTCATTCTTTCTCTTTGAGGCTTTGTGATGTAGACGCTTTGCTTGTCATGGGCTTTCTATTTTCTATCATCCATGATAGATTGCAGTTTCCAAGATTGTAACACACTTACACACTTTCAACTTTAGTTTGGAATTAGTGCTAATGTGGTCAGCTGCACACTTTTGGAACATCACACATGATGGCTCCTCCTTGCTTTGCTTGCCCCTCGGCTTTGGGTCTGGAGGCTGACTCCCCATCTTCTGGTTTTTGGAAGTGTAACTTCTGTGAGTATTGCAGCCTCCTAGGCTCTGAGCTGCTCAAGAGCTGGAGATAACAGAGGCAGAATGTGAGTGAGAGGAGCTGAGCAGCCATCACCTGTGGTCATGGTTCTGTACGACCAGTCACGTACATCTTCTCTGTCCCTGGAATCAGCCAGGCCTATGCTGATAAATCTCTTAGCAGGGCGTTGGGATAAAATGATGAGAAAGACAGAACACCCTCCTTGCAATTGCCTGGAAGAGATCTGGGCACCTAAAGCATCAAATCAAAACCACATTCCTCACTTTTGCTTTCCCATGACATGCCTTTCTGGTTTCTTGGGATGGGAGCTGACTGTCAGCAACTTTGAAAAGGCTAGGCTGCCCCCCAGGAGGCCCTCCATCTCTGTAGGGAAGCTGCCCCTGGTTCATCTTGCAGGAATGTTCAGTGAAAGCCCAGCTGAGAGCCTGAGCCAGGGTCCTTCGTCCCATGCACTGGCCCCGATGATGGGAAAGTCATCCCAAAAACCGGTGAAGAGGATGCTGTAGTCTCAGCTCATGCACTGTAACCATGGCAACTGACAGGCCAGCAGGGAGGAAGCCCTCCTGGCAGGACTGGGATTAATGGAACAGGATGGGCTGTTGCCACAAGGCCATGGCCACTTCACTGTCGGCCTGAAGCCCAGGGACCTGGAGGTTGTGAGCTGGAATGTTCTGGGCTTACATCCAGATTCTTGGCCCTATGCTTCCGATGAAACTGTGTACAAAGGAGCCAAATGGGCACTGCTGCCCAATACTGGCCTGACAGGCTGGTGGGAGGAGAAGAAGCAGCCCATCACGAACACCTGTAGCCCAGTGTGAGGGTAAAATTATGTGGACCTGCCTATGAGCCATCAGCCCAGCTGGCAAGACAATGGTGAGAAGTCATCTACTGAGGACCTGAGGGGATACCCCAGAATGCCCACACTTATCTTTCTACCTCCCATCATCTCCAGTAAAGAAAGAGGGTATCTCAGTCAGCTCCAGCTGCTATAGGGAGGTGCCAGAGATGGGATGGCTTACACTGCAGATGTTTATTCTCACAGTTCTGGAGGCTGGACATCAAGATGTCAGCACTGGTGGGCTAAGTGGGGGCTCTTCTGGGTAGCAAATAGCACTTTCTAAGGTTGTCCTCACATGGTGGAAAGAGACTGAGATTGCTCTCTTCAATCCCTTTTATGAGGACACTAACCCCTTCCACCATCTGACTTCATCATTCCTTGCAGGACCCACCTGCTTATACTGTCAGTTTGACGATGAGGGTTCTAACGTAGAAATCTGGAGGGAACATGGATGTTCCATGCACAGAGGAGAGGATGCCAACACTTGTGATAGCCAACGCTGCCATTTCACTTAACTCTCTCAGCAAACCTGCCAGGGAAGCAGCATCCTTCTTCCTATTTACAGAGGAGCAAGCCAGGATGAGGAATACTGCCAGGCCAGTCAGCTGACCAAAATAGAGTTGGGGGGTCCACTATGGTGCACAAGTGAGGCACAAGCCCTCGCAGGGGACAGGGAGCCACCTCCTCTGCAAGCATCTGAGCTCCCTCCTTTTTCATGAGTAACTGTCATTTGTGCTGCCATGGCTGCCTCAGAGTTCTGAATCAATTCAAAACGTTTACCTTTCATGGTCATTTTGACTTTGAGGAAGAGCCAGAAGTCACATGGTGCCAGATCCAGTGAGAAAGGTAGACAAGGACACACTGTAACATGTTTCCAAGCCTGTTTTTCTATTGGATGACACTTAGCAGCAACATTCATTGTATTTTTGAGCACACTTTGTGAAGACACTCATGAGAGAAGACGTCCAGAACTGCTTCAGAAAGTAGCAAGAAAGATGGGATAAGAGTATTCAAAGCAAAGGGAGGTATTTTGAATTGATGGCAATGTGTCTTTTACTGTAATAAATCTTTTAAAATGTAAACACTCATGTTACTTTTCAGTCACCCCTCATACAGTCCGTGGTATTTGAAGGTTTAACTCCTCCTGTTCCTCTCAGGGTTCATCCTCCTGGGGTTCTGCAGGGCATGGGGGTGCAGGTGGGCGAACATTCCTGATTCTCTGTGGCCCCCTTTCTTCCTGCCTACTGGTGCCTCCTAATTTTGGGGTGTGG
>RJWT010026978.1:0-15641 GCA_004365215.1 Cuniculus paca | reverse complement strand
TATAAATCGAGTTTAACAAGTGATTCAAAGGGAGGCCTCGAAGACCAGAAGTCTGCCCAAAATGCAGGTAATAAAGAGTATACTGATGAGGTTTCAAGAAAGAAATGACCCATCAACGGATGAATGGATAAAGATGTGTTTTTTTTAAACAGCTAATCTGCCATAAAGAAGGATACGCTTGAGACATCTCTAGATAAATGGATGCACCTTGAGACCATACTCTTAAGTGAAATAAATCAGACAAACACATGTAAATACCATATTATTTCTCTGGTGTGAGAAACCAAAAGTGTAAATAAGAACCAAAATGTGTAATAGAGATTGTGAAATAGGAAGAAAATGTTCAAATGGAAAGGAGAGTGAAGTGGGGAGGAATGAATAGACAAGTAAAAAAAAATAGAAAAGAAGGAAAAAATGGAAACAAAGCTCTTGTAATTAAGGAGGGGAAGAAAGGTTGGAGGCAGGGTAGGGGAGTTGGAAAAAAAAGGGTCAAGTAGTATATTATACAGGTACAAATTCCCCATGATGAATGTGATCATTATGTATACTTAAATTGTACCAATAAAAATAATTTTCTTTGAAAAAAAAGAAAGAAATGAGACTGTATTGGGATCAGACTGAAGTCTACTTCCTACATTCCCCATCCTTTCTCTCCACTCTTTTATTCTGACTTTTGTCTACTTAATTAAACTATACAATTTTCTATGCTAAAGTTCTTACTTCCCTTTCTAAGATGTAAGTTTCATGAGTGGTGAAATCTTTCTTTTTTATTTGTTACTATAACTCTAATACCTAGAAGAATGTCAGGTCACATCTTAAGTATATAATCACTAAACTCATCATAGACATACAAGCAAGAAAAAATCAGTCAAACAGCAGTATAACATTGTAAGTTTTAGTGCATATTTATTATATTATATTGATATTCACATTTAAATACTGTAAACATATCCAGTAATCCATCAGGATTTATTTTTGTTTTCCTGTCCATGGTATAGGATCTATATTATAGAAACTATCCTATGCTATTGTTGCCAAAATACAGCTGTTCTACAGAGGATTATAATTTCCAACCACCTTGTGTCTAAGTATGGCTGAGTGATAAGGTATCAAAGGAATTTACACGTGATACTTTTAAGTCAAAAGCAAGCATGTCTTTTCCTTGTCCCTTTTCACTGCTTCCTCCTTCTTAAGTGAGATAACTGGATAGAATGAGAAATTGTTACTACCTTGTTATGATGCTTCCAGTTGCAGTTCATTATTATTTATGGAGGTAGGAATGATTCTGTGTAGTGTGAGGTGGTTTCAGTTTGAAGCTTAGGGTATAAATCTTCTTCTGGAAAGGGTAATAGAAAAGAAATAAGCCAAGAAGAAATTGTAGAACCAATAATGAGGTAATGGGAGGTATGGAATATGACTGCCAAAAGCTTCACCTCTTCCCTGGTTATGATTTTTCACTCATCTTGTATCTTACAGAAGTACAAAGCAGAAAGTGAGATAACAAATGTATGATCTGAAAAGAGGAGTCCGTGTGTAAGATAACCATTGCTAAAAGATAAAACAAAGAAAACCAATTAGATCTCCAAGCTTTAGAGAAAAGGTCTTGTCCAAAGATTTAATATTTCTAACTTTAGCCCCTGGTGCCTTCCTGTTCTTATTGATCTCTGATAGTCTCAGGCTCACATCCTTTAGCAGTCACCCTAGCAACCCTATATCCCAGCAGATCTGAGAATTCTCTTTATGTTTTACACATAACTTAGTTGGGGAAAACAAGGCAGCTGGGATTTCTAAGATGAAGAGATTTTCTTTTATAAGGGCTAGCTCCACTCTTTAGAACAAAGATATTGGACTCGGATGGAGGTCAATAAAAATTGTAACCTACTTGTAAAATCACCATTCTTCTTTGGGGTCTGTAAACATCTTGTATACCCAAGCATTAGGAAGGGCACTGACAACAGTCCTTGTGCCACCTTTATCCTAGTTTGTCCATTGTATATTCAATAATATTTGTCAAAGCAATTATCAATTTTGAAGTTTGAAGAATGAGAGAAAAAAAGTAGAGTTGGAACTTGAGCAAAAAGGAAGTGTTTCAACTAAATCTGTAAGTCAGTGCTAGGAATTTCAAAGAATATCTAGAAGAAATAAAATAGAAGTTTATTAGACAGTTGAACGCTTTTGGGTAATATTATGTTTTATAATAATAAACAATGAAATGAAACAATGTTCCATAAAGCCTAATTTGTGAGTGAAAACTTAAAATGCAAGTTACATGTCTGAAAATATGGAAGCTTGGATAAGACTGGAAAACCAGAATAAGTGGTATGTAATTTCTCTATATTTATGATTTCAAGCTGATATATTATTTTTGACTTCCCATAATTGATAACATAGAGATTTTGTAACCCCAGCCATTTCCTTTTAATTGTTAAGTTTCTGTCATTGTTTTTCAGTTTGTGTTCAGTAATTGTGGAGACACAATTGGATGTCTAAATTATACATGCACTTTGTGTCCTCCATTCTTTTTTTGCTCCATTTCCCCACTAAGCTTTGCAGTCAGATATAAATTAGGAAATGTTAGGACCTGAGCATTTAACTCCCTGAATCGTCTGGTTATCTTCCTCAAGTTTATTTTTTGCAATGTATCCTATAGTTTTAGAGGTGAGAGCTTTCGGAACTGTGTAATGATGCGTATATAAGTTAAAAAAAGGAAAAATCAGAAAATTAGAAAAGTAGAGATGTTGAGAGACAGGGTTTTATTGGTAATCTGCTATCAGAAAAAGAAGAACTCAAGTCCAGTTTATAAATCACTGTAAGACATAATTTTTCATAATGGGCTGGATCGTAATATGTTGTGAATATAAAATTATATAACATATGCACTTTATAATGAGAGACATAATACACTTTAACCCCACTTTTCATTCTACTTTTGTGGTATGAACTCATAGTTCTCTCTCCTTTTTTGGCCCAAGCTCTCAAACATTATAATACACAGCTTCAAGTTTATCATGAGTCACCTTTGCTCTTTGAATTATATATACATCCACTGAGTTACCAAATTATATTTCGTCTTTTTAATATGCACCTTCTTTATTTTCAAGTCCTTAATGAAGTTCCAGATTATTACATCTCTTTAATACTATCTTGATTTTACTCAGTTTAAAACATCACAATCGAAATTGCCTTAGGTTCTCTGCAGATATATCATTTCTTTACTTAAAATTATCCAGTGATTCAACATGCTAAGCCAAATTCCTCATGAGGACTCTATGGCTCTTGAGATGTTATGTTTAGTTTTCATTTTTTCTTTATTCTTTCAAGGTCATTTTGGTTAATTAGTTTATTTAGCTTGATTCCATGGCTGTGGAATCTAAGACTGTTATTCTTTTTTTATTCCCTTAAGTACTTCATCTTCTTCTACTCCTTTACATCAATCTTCCATAATAACCATGCTCATTGTGCCTCCTCTTCAAAGTAGAATCTCTTTATAATGTTGAATCTTTGTAACACTTTTCTCATGAAATCATGCTCAAATTATTTTTTAGAAGAATTTCAATCAAAGTTTGCCATCTGGTCAATCATATAGTGTACAGAGCTGACTAATGTAGTGTAACAAATACAGTAGTGCTTACTAAATATTTCATGTTCTCCCCTACTTTTCCAAGTTTCCCTGGTAATTAACTTGATGCTGGATAATGAGTCCTGGCCAAGGGCAAGAGTAGAAATGTCTTAGATCTGAGGTGTTTAGAAGCAGTCTCTAGAAGCCATGTGTTAGGACAGCAGTGTCACAAAATAGTTGCACTACAGTCAGTGAGGTACTTAGTGACCCCTACCCACTTATCCCCAGCTGTACTTATAAAATGAATCATGAGTACATGCCTGTAGTGTAAAGCATCTGAAATCTTTGAGTCAAGATATTTCTCAAATATACCTTAATTTATGATGACTAAAACCCTTGATGAGTAAGATGTAGTGGTGACTAACTTTATAGGATTAAGTCAGCAACATGAGTGGCGGCACTAAATAACCGGTTAGAGACCTCTCTTTCTCAAACTATAAAATTGTTTATAGAAGTAGTGGCTATTCTTTAATCAACACAGTCAGATGGAACATTAATAAAATGATGGAATCAGTGCACAACTCTCATATTTTATATTGCTATCCACAATCTATTACTGAAAATAATAAAAAAGTGTCATTGGTTTTTTGAATATTTATGATTTAAAAAGTAAATGAAATTTGCACTGGAAAATGCTTGTTGTGTTTACTTATTAATATACTGATACGTTTTGAGTTGGTTTTAGTTTTTCATAACTCAGGTTGGAGTTTCACACATTTGACCCAAGTTCTAAATAAAGACCTGAGATTTGCAGATGTCTTTGCACCATTTTCATCTTTTAGTGGGCTGCTTACTTTTAACTTCAGAAAAATGAAGTCAACTCTGCTTTATTTGTCAAGCTTGATTGGAAAGGAGTGCTCATACTCAAATTAAGAGGCTTTTACTGAACTACTCTGCCTTATTTAAGAAAAAACAGCCTTGATAGTTAAGGTATAGTATTTATGAATCCATACCTAAGAAAGCATTCCTCTTGCAGATACAAAGTGTAATAGGTATTTCGGTAAAGTTATAGCTGCCTTAACAATTTGCAAAGTGAGAAAAGAAGATTCAAAATAGGGCACCTTAAATGAAACCCAAAATTTGGCTAACTATACCTAGCCTTTGTTTTTTGTAGCCATTAACAAACTCCTGGATCTTTGGTCCATATGAAAATAAAACACTAAATATTAAAGAGTTATAGCCACGTCTAAGTAGTTTTTTGTACCAAACCCACAAAATATGTCTGGCTATTGTAGAAATTTTTAAAAGAGGAATATACCCTATAGAGCAACTGTATGATTTTGACCAGGCATCTAGATGAATCTCTATACAACTGTGTATTTATTTCTAACCCAGTAATATATAATTTGAGAAATTTCTAAAAGAAATGATCCGGTTGTGATGTTTAAAGGGAGAAATTTACTGTAAACAAGAGCGAGAGGAGGAATCAGTTATAAACCTGATTAAGCAGACTACTAAAAGCAGAAGTATCGATGGTCATCTTATAACTGAAGAGTTTAGACTTTATGATGGGCACACCAGCTTCTTGACTCTCAGAGGGCCACCCTGTCCTAACACGTAGGTGCCGTCCTTGACAACTGTGTCTCCCTTGTGCCTCGTATCTAACCCACTCAATTCCCTAGTTTTAAGTTTATACACACCTTTATACTGTATTTGCTAGTTAGTTTCACCTGAATGCTGTTGACAGTTTCTTGGTTGATAGAAAAGCACCATTTTTGGCTTTCTTCTGAGTCACCGAAAACAAGAATCATTACACCATAGCACACTTAAAAATCCCTCAATGGCTTTAGAATCCTTTGAAAATAAGGCAAAAATGCCTTAATGAACCTAAAACCATGATCTGGTCCCTGTTCCTGCAAGGGTTAAATCTCGCCTTCTTTCTATTCAGTTTCCCCATCACTCTCTTTGAGACAGCTTTATTAGCCATTTTTAAGTATTATCTGTCCTCTCTATATGTCCTTAAACCATGGATTTTGTATATACTGTCAGCTCTGACATTCTAGTCTTTTTTGCTCCTCTCGTCTGCCTAACAGATCTCAATGTGCACTTGCCTCCTTCAGTTGATTTTCACTCATGCCTCAGAATGTAGTATTTGCTGCTTTCTTGTTGAATGTATTCATACTCCATCTCTCTTGTATGCCACTAATTATGGTTATAATTTTAAATTTCTTCACAGGAATAATTGATTATTGTATATCAGTTAAACTCCTTGTTTCATGAGGATAGATCCTGCCTGCTTTTTAACTCAGTGTTGGCATATTATAGATATTCATTAAAGACATGTAAATACATGCCGAATGAATAAATGAGTCTTTAGAGATAAACTTCAGTTTACTTTTCAGCAAATATCTTAAGTTTCTTGTAAGAATAAATGCAATACTGTTCAAGAAGTGCCTGATGCAATACCTGGAACATCAGGTGTTCTCAAATTCATAGCTATGATGAAAAATATGAGGTGACCACCTGTAATTCCCTCTCCTTTTAAATAGCACCAAGAAGTCACTCTGAGGAAAACATGCTTGTTGTTTTTTTCCTTCTTTCTGTTGAAATTATAGTAAGCTAATAATCAACTCCTTTCTAGCCAATAGAGTTCTATCTTAGTTACTTTTCTCTTCATGCTGAGACAATATACCAGGTACCCAAAGTTAAAGTAAGAAAGATTTATTTGGATCAGTTTGTAGAGGTTCCAGTCCATAATCTGTTAGTTCTAAGACAGATTAGCATGCATGGCAGAGGGGCATCACAGAGGAGAAATAGTTCCCAGCAAGCAGACAGGCAAGAGTACAATAGCACTCTTTCTGTCCTTATAGTTTATGCAGGCTACCCACCCTAGGGTGAGTGTAACACTCACACCCTTAATCCTAACCAGAAATATGCCAATAGCAATCCTAACCAGAACTACTCAGTGAACTGATTTGGTAATCACACACCATTGATCCTAGCACTATAAACTCTAGATCCAGCCACCTCTGAAAAGCACCCCTTGTCACTGCATATCACTGACTTTGGAGAGACATTTAGACACAAGTCATAACGAGCTCTAAGATAGAAAATCGTCAGCTTTATTATTTAAAAAGAAAGACGTTGGAGAATGAAACTGAAGTTCTGCGCCACAGTAGACCTCTCAGTAACAAAGCGCAGGATGAGTGTGATATCCAGTGAGTCTGTGCAGCAGCAAGATTTACCTGCATCTGCAGGGCAGGGTGTTCATCACTAGACTTACCAGACAGCATCAAGCATCCTAGAGCACTTTGTGTAGATAGGCCAATCAATCAATAAATGGAGCTGCCCAATTCTTTCATTCAGCTTCACCACTGAGACAAATCTCTTCTCGTTCCATGCAGATGAGTAAGTGAAAGTTGGAGAAGAAACAAAAAACTATAACTCTAATGGAAATCCTTTCACATAAAATGAGAAATCAGGATTGGGTACTAAGTACTATGTGCTTGCATTAATGTACCACATTAGATATAATGATTTGCACCCTCTTAGAATCTTTCTTCTGTTTCCACTGCTTCACCTGAATCAAGTTGGCTCTTGCCTTTCAGGCTTGAATGAAATCCCTGACAATGGGATAGCTCCACCGAGAAGCTCAGGAGAGTCAGCTCTCAGGGTTTTAAACAGTGACATTGGAAAGCAAGATCTGGATGGGAAATCAGCAGATATGATTTTCTTTCTCTCAGTTTGGACTGTGCTAAGGTGCAGTTGCTCCTTGTTGGCCCTTTGGAGAAGTCCTGCAGAGTGAAGAATAATACACACTATGCCACTTCTGTCTCTTTATAGCTCCTTGACAAGCGGCGACCATTTGATACCTCAAATCTCAGGACCTGATGTTTTCTTTGCCTCATTTCTCCATTCTCCCTTACCCTAACACTATCTGTCAGTACCTTCCACACTAACAGTCAGCCCTTCGGTCTTCACCTCAGGCTTTACTTTCCAGAAGAGCTACTCTAAAATGTATATACTATTTAAAATTAAATTGTATGATAATAGAATTTTCTTTGATAGTCTTTGTGTATAAGTGAGAGGCTTCCAGTTGCTTTCCCATTATCTGTTCTCCCTGTTCTCTATATTAATAGAACTTTAGCCAGGATCATTGCCTGAATACTATTTAAATTAATGTGGCTATAAATTAGGCTCTGGCCAATGGAAATTGAAAATAAAAAGATACTTAGAACTGTATTCCTATACTTTTGAAGACAAGCACTTTTCTGTTCCTCTTCTCATTAGCTGAAATTATTAGCTTGATGACTGAGGTGGATCAGGCCTCTTCACTGGATCAGAAGAGAGAGCCCCATGGGAAGGATGAGAGTGCGAGACTGACAGAACCTGGGTGACGAAGACCAACCAGACCAGAACAGGGAAGCCCAGATGTCTAAGTGGAAGAACCAAACTTTTATTTAGTTTGTATCACCATCACTTTGGTCACACTGGCGTAACTGAAGTAGAAGCACAAACAATGCTTCTTTTTTTCTTAAGAATTCTAATCCATGGTGCTGAACAAAAGCATTCAGAAGAAAGTCAAGTAAAATTATTTTATAGAGAACATTTCGAGAAACCTGCTCAAAGTGTCTACTCCAGAAATATTTTCCCAAGTCTTACCTGCTGCAGATAAAGATTGAGCAAACTGACTCCCAATGGCCCATGGGCCAGGTACTGTGAGATCCCAAGACCTTGTACATTTGCAATAACAATTTTCATGGCTTAATAATTAGCACCTGCAGTGGGTACAAAAACTGTGAAAATAATGTAGTGTTTTCATTGTGGAGAAAAATATTGTCATAGTTTCTACAGTATGGGTAGAACCAAAATGGTAGGAAAAACAAATCTGGTAAGAAAAATTTATTTCACCTATTAGGATGAAGCAATAAGCTCCTTTACTAAATATTGGAGGAGCAAGATTTGTAGGGAGTAATCAGAATAACAGCTTTGAATTTCCTTATCAAGAACCCTTTAAATATCAGTGTGGGTAGTCCTCTGGAGACACAATCTTATAAAATTTCCATTATATCCAGGTAGTAAAAAAACCCTATTGACTCTTTAAGAACAATCTCAATATCATAAATTGTCCTGCTCAGTGTGTTAATTAATATTCTGGTCTTTCCCGCCCCTCACACCTGGGTGGCTATGGGTGACTGCTGGCCTCCTGGGGAAGAGGTATAGTGGGTCTCCAACTACTAGTCACTCACTCATCCTTCCCTTTCTTGCATCTCTCCTCCAACATGAGTCTGAAATGGGAGCAGGAAGATATTACTGACTAGTGACAGTGATTCCTTCCTTGATCAAACTATAATCAGACTACTGACTGAACCTTCTCTGAGGGCCAATTGTGTGCTTCTTTGTTAAATATTCAGTTTCAGGAAGAACCCTGCAAAGCAATTTTAGCCCAAAAGTCCCATTCTCCAGATCTGATGGCCCTAAACAGGTCCCTCATCCTCTGCCATCCTCAGGTGATGTCTGATCACCTAGGCCTGTTAGGTGAGTGTGACTAGACTGTCCCTTACACTTGCTGTTCCTTCTTAGAAATTTTTTGTCCACTGACCCCCACCCTATTCCTCAGCTATAAATTCTCACATGTACTTGTTCTTTTGGAAACAGAGTCCAGTTCTATACTGAGGTTTTCTTTCTGCTATTGCAATAGTTTTGAATAAAAATTTGCTTCTACCACTCTACTTACTTCCCATTTCTGTTTATCCTTGACAAAAGTACCTTCCTGAGATTATTTTATATTTGCTGGAGTTACTTTTTTTATTTGTAATACTGTTTTAATGTTTATAACTACTGCATAGGAATACAGTCAATTCAGTTTATTTTTTAAAGAGAAAAAAATTAAAAATAGAAATAACAATAAAGTAGTTTCAAAGTAGGCTAATGGAGTAGTAATATTTAATATATTGCATATTGTTATATTCATGGTAATTATTCAAAGTACAAGATATAGGCATGATATCTTGTTCAAACAATGTTAGTACAAACCTTTTCAATGAACTAAGAGAAACTAGCTGTGTAATTATCTTAACTAATACATACACACACACACACACATATATATATATATATATATATATATATGTTTGTCTTTTATTTTGAACAGTTTCTTTCAAATTCACAATATCTATTGTACATTTTGGATCTTATTTACTCTTTGTTTCTCACAATAGTGAGACAATATGATATTTACACACATAAATATCATATCATTACACATATAATATCATGGGTCTGTCTTGGTTAGTTTTTTTCTTTGTTTCTCACAATAGTGAGACAATATGATATTTACACACATAAATATCATATCATTACACACATAATATCATGGGTCTGTCTTGGTTAGTTTTCTCTTGTTGCTGAGACAAAACACTTGACACTCAAAGTGGAGGAAAGAAAGGTTTATTTAGCTTACAGTTTTTGGAGGTTTCAGTCCATAATCAGCTGGCTCTAAGGCAGGGTGACATGGCTGAGGGGCAGCCGTTCATGGCAGTTGTGGCAGATACCAGAAGTGACCAGAGAAAAAGGGCAAAAGGGGGGAGCAAGCCTCTTTCCCTACCTTATATAGTATGCATGCTACCCTGCCTCAGGGCAGGTGTAGCACTCATACAACCAATCCCATGACTAGACGATGAGCCAATCACAAATGCTGGACTCAGCTGCCTTTGAAAGGCCCACATCCCATAACCACATGAAGCTTTGGGGGGATATTCGAACACAAATCATAACAGGGTCTGATATATTTCACTTATGAGTATGGTCTCCAGTTGCATCCATTTATCTATAAAAATCTGAAGTTTATTCTTTTTTATGGTTGAGTAGTACTCCATTATATAAAAAACTTATGTAAATATTTGTGACCCAAATGGAGGCTGTCACAGTGCCCTCCTCAATTAATACTTCTTGAGATAACCAGTGCTTCTCCTACCAATAACTGTCCCCAGTCCATCTTTAGCAACTATGATACAGGTTTTTGCTCTGAGGACACTTTGCCTGAAAAGTTTCCGCTCTCCATCTGTCTCTCTTTCTGTCTCTCTCCTTTCTCTGCATTCTGCAGTGTTGGGAATTGAACTGAAAGTCTTGCACAAACTAAACAAGCACTCTATCACTGAGATATATCCCTAAAGTCACTTTGTAAGGCAAAAGCCTTTTTAAAAAAATGTAATCAGTAAGGAAATACTTTCAGGACTTACGTTAACACAGATAAAGAGTGTTTCTTCATCATTGTCTTACTCTAGAATCAAATGTTTTAAATGAAATGTAGTAAGTTCAATAGCTGTTTGTTGAGTGAATGAAGGCTCTCCTTCCATAAGGTAATTTATTTTTTAAACTCACAAATCCATTAATATTTCATCTGGCACATTGATAGGAGATTAACCACTGATCAGCCATTAAGTATAAATTCAACACATACTTTTTAAAAAACACAGAAGATGTCTATGTAGTGGTTCACTAACATAATTAATTTATAATTTAATTTGGCAACCAAAACAAACCAGAAAAGATAATTTCAGAACAGTATTGCATATGAGAGGGGTGGCACCTCCTCACAACACCCAAGTGAGGGCACTGCCGTTTTTTGTGAAGAAATCCGATTTTACTTTTTTCTATTGATTTTCTCCTTTACTCATACTTTCAACTATTTACTTACATTTATATGTTAAGTATATGGCATTCAGATGTGAAAGGAGACTCAAACAGTAAGAGAAAGAAGTAAGTGAAGAGAAAAATAGAGGAAGAGGACAAAAATGTGAAAAGATATCACAACCTAGGTACTGTGAGAGGTGTGTGTGTGTGTGTATGTGTGTACAGGTTCATGTGTGAAAATGTAAATTAAAATCTCCCAAATCAGAACAAAGTGTTTCTTTTTAACTTCTATCATCTGTAAATGTGGAGCGAAATTCATTTTTAAGAACTTTGAATGAAAATGGTTAAGAGCATAATGACCAAAATATATTCACTGATCACAATTATGAGAGCACACACAAAATATTTTGCCTGTGTAATTTTCCTGCTTACAAACAATAATCACTGTAGCCAACTTAGAGTCCTGTAATCATAGTGTGCTTCTGTCTTGGCACTGTTACATTAACACAGAGGTTTGTCTTCTTCCACTAGCTGAGGCAGGGCAGAGGTGGTCTTAACCATGGTCATCTTCTATTTTATTAATGTTTTTCTTTCTCTTTCTTTAAGCCTGCTATCATAGCTCATGTACATTAAAGCTCGAAGTTCCAGTGAAATTTGAGTATTTATAAAATATCTAAACATAAAAAAGTAAGGAACGTGGAAATGCTCCTCAAAATCACATTTGAAGAAAATTACCATTTATGTATATCAGTGTGTTTTTGTACACTTAAGATCATTATTTCTGAATTATTATGTTCAACATATAAATGTAATACAAATGCATATTCCATGTTAAACAATTCTGAATGGTACTAAAATAACTCATGTCAATGCTAACATGGGGATTCATTTAGGGATATGTTTAGTGCAGTGAGTGGCTTATTACTCTTTCTTTCTTGAAATATCTACAGAAAGCTTTGAAAATGAGGCTCAGTGCAAAGAACCAATACGCAGTAAGTAATTTCCTAAGGCATGATGCATCTATTATATGCTTCTACAAGCTATAACAAAATTATTTCATAAGTTCTTTAATTCTAAGCAGGGCATTGTTTAATTTTTACAATAAAATGTTCACAGTTAGTTCTTACCCACCTCTGCAAATCACTGTAAGTCAAAGATGAGCAAGAGTTTTCCAAATATTCTTTGTATTGTAATGCAGAACCATATTAAAGAAATTTCATTTATTTTTAACATTTTCACTTCCATTTGTTGGAATTATTAAGTCACAGAAATTAGTCATAAAGTAAAAAGAAATCTAGAGTTCTTAAATATTTTCCTTCTTTAAGCAATTTCTTTTTTTGAGAAAAAAGTATGACATTTAAAGTAAAAAGTTTTCCAATGAAACTATTAGAGAAGAAGAGATGGAAAAAAAAAAACCACAATTGAAAGAAAGTGTTCAAATTTGAAATTCCATTTTCTTTTAAATTTCAAGTTTGGGACTTTGAAGAGTCAGTGTGGTCTGTGAAGTTGGAAGTTTACTGAATGCACACCCCACATTGGAACCCCAGCACTCCAACAGTGGGCTAGGTTTGGAAGACAGACACATGGTATCAGGGTTTTGAACTTGGACAGAATTGAAGCGGATAATAAAATTTCATCTTCCTTGGCCTTAGTAGTAAGTAACGAACTGCTGTTTTCTTTCAAGTGAATGTTGCAGTAACCTATCTTTACCTATGAGTTTACTTTCTCACCTTTAGGTGCTTGACTGCAGTCCAAACATGGGGGCGGGGCATAGGGAGGAAGGAAGGAGGGAAGGAAAGAAGGAAGGAAGGATAAAAGAGAAACTGGCAGATTCAAAAAGTAGATGCTATGAAATTGCTGAGGAGTGTTTACTGAACTCTCAGAGAAAACGTGTGTGTGTGTGTGTGCGCACACACGCTTGCCTATTTACATGCATATATGACAGAACAAATAGGTACAGAGACATTTTCACCTGGAAGTAACAAAAACTAGCCTACAGAGGTAATCTTTTTCATGCTATGTTAACACAGAAGCCTAGCTACCTCTACACATTTCTGGGCTTATCCAGAAACTTAGAAGCAAAAAGTTTGAAGAGATGCATTTCATAATGTGATGTCATTTCCTTTCTCTTTGAAACACCACTAAAAGTTATTAGGAAAATAATCTTTATTGTTAACATGTCCTTAACATGGCATACAGTTCAATGTCCTCCCCTTGATCTGTAAGGAATACATCTCAAGACCCCAAGTAGATGCCTGAAACCTAGGATAGCACTGAATTTAATATACATTTTTTTTCCTATAGGTACTCTCTCTCTTTCTTTCATCTTTCTTTACAGCACTGGGGACTGAACCCAGGGCTTTCATATTGAGCTACACACCCACCCCCTCTGTTTTTAATTTATTGATTTTAAGAAATGTTCTTGCTAAGTTTTCTTGGCTGAATTTGAACTTGCAATCCTCCTGCCTCATCTTCCTAGAGTGCTGGGATTCATGTGTTAGGTATTTGTGTGCTACATTCTAACCTGGACCATCAGTTATTGGCTTAGCCTGGGTCAATTGACTGTCTCTAGGTTAAGGATAACTGGACAATGATTTCAGTTGCATTGGAATGTGTGAAATGGAAGGAGGTTATTTCATACCAAAGAAATGGAAAGGTTGATAGGAAGGGGAAAGTACAGCCAGGAAACCAATCGATAGAGTCCTAGCACAATGGGCTGAGGAAGAGGACATGTAGCTGGGAAGCAGTGGCTGAATCACCATCAGGAAAAATGAATTTCCAATGCTCCTTTTCTTCTGCCGGTTCAAGCTGTTCTTCCTGTTGGAGCTTGTGACTTGGAGAAACATCTTAGATTTTGGACAGTTAGAAACAGATCAGCTTCTTGCTCTAAAACACTGAGGCTTTTTGCAAAACAAACTTTTGGGTTCTGTGGAGGTACCTTCAGCATCACCTCACAGGAAGAGGCCAATGGTGCGGCTGGGCCAGCGGAAGCTCGCTGCTTGATGGCTTCTCTCCTTGTAAATTTTCTTTTGAATAGATGGAGACTATTGGGTTACTTGCTGCATTCATATTCTGAAGCCTGCTATTAAAAATTGCGAGTAATGGGAAAATGCTCCAAGGATTTCATGAAGGCATGTTTATGAGGAAGAGTAATGTGCTTTTCATGTGAAAGTACAGTTATTTGAAAAAGGAAAAGGAATATTACTGCCACAGCTTTAAACCAAAATGGAGACTCTCCACAATATTTGTATAATTCATATTTCAGACATTTTGAGCTGCCTAATTGAACCATTTCAAAATGTCATGTGTCAATGATTTCTGAGTATTGTAAGGATACAGAGCATTCATACACATTTGGTATAGCTTGTAAAATTCTTAACCTACATTTCTGGAGGAAAAATAGGATTTCTATATTGGAAGCTTGAACTTTATCTGTTCCACATGCTATTCTGTGAAATTTACTTTCTGATGAGGAGGATTATAGATTAATGTTTCCAACTGTTGCCTCACTTGAGACTTGAAGCTATATCTTCTGCCCTTTGTGAGGACTATTATGGCAATCTTCCCCCCAGCCTTATCGTCTATTTAAGTCTCACCGTACTGCTTCCAAGTCAACCAAAAATCGCCTTTGTATTTGAGCCTCTATCTTTCTGCTCTTTCTATTTCTCCATTCCCAGAATCTATCTGAAGTTGACTTCTTAAGTGGAATTCTTCACTGCTGATTTAGATGCAGCAAACTGTGCAGGCGATACACACACTTCCTTACTTGAGTCCCACATTTAAACTCCTGGATGCTAGCAGTATCATAAAATCCTCACAGTATGATAGAGGAGAAGGAGTTAATTATTGGCCAGGGCTGGACCTAGACACATCTCATTAGAATGTCTGGTAATACATTCAGGGCATCAAGGAGGAAATGAAAAGAAAACATCAGAAGGCTAAAGATGAAAGGAGAGCAATACAATAATAAGAGAGAGCTTCTAATTTCTCAACTGTTGCAAATTTTTCTTTAAAGCACCCAACTCTCTTCTGTTGTAAAGGCTTTTTTGTTGCAGAACCATTAGTGTGCTGAGCCACAGTCACTCAATAACAACAGCAATCAGACTGGTATCGAGAAACATGATGCCGAATCGGATCCTTTGCACATTAGTGTCTTATTTCCTAAGACAAGACGCAGAAGTTATGTGACTTCAAGGTGGACAAAGAGAAAGGTATAAAATAGTCAAAAAACAGATACATAAACATATACATTGACATATAGTCACATACACGATTATAAAATGAAAAGGCTATACACAATCTCGAGACTTTTTTAGAAACTTGATCTTTCTCACTATCTACTAATTCTATGAATATACAGTCTGTTGACAAGAGGAGATGAGATATAAGGCATTTCACAATACTGGAAGAACATGCAGACACTCACACATACAGATGAAAGGCTGGG
>RJWT010026977.1:0-15642 GCA_004365215.1 Cuniculus paca | reverse complement strand
ATTGGTTTGTTCAGTACCATGAATATCTAGGAAATATTTCTGAGTGGTCTTAGAGTATGACCTGAGCCACTCATTCTTCCAGTGCTTTTTTAATGAGTCTCCTCTCTGATATCAACAGTTGTTTGTTTTGCATGCATTTAATTATCTCATGGGTTTTAGGTAACTCTAACATCTTTCAGGGTCCCTTGAATTATTTTCTAAGAATATTAATATTAATATAAGTATTAATAAAATCCTCCGGGTCTTGTGCAGGTAAGGCTAGCACAGATGCTCTGCTTTTACTACCACCATTTCTCTCTACTCGGATATGCTTTTGTTTAGTGTTGTTACCTATCTAGTCAGATGGCAGTAGGACCATTGATATGCTTAGTCTTTCAATGAACTGGACAGCGTTCATCCATTCCCACAGCCAAAACCTCAGCCAAATGGGTGAATCACCCTGAAAAGGAAAAGTGTGAGTTTCCCTGATTAATAGTGAAGATGTTAGAGTATTTGAAAAAGAAATTAGAAGAATGCATTATCTGGAGATATTTCCTGCCACCAAAGCACCTCTATTCAGGCTGATGACTGAGGAATCCCAGAAGGCATTCTCCCCTGAACGTGGCCTACATCAATGGCACATTTCTGAACTGTCAGTCTGAAAGCCCATCAGTAGTCATAAAGAGAAGGCTGTGTCCTCATTGGGGGTGTGTTGATGGATCTGATCCAGAACATGAGAGGTGATTCCTGGGTTACTCGAATGTTGGACATGTTTGACTTTGGTGACGGTGCTTCTGATTCTAAATCAAAACCATTCTCCCTGCTTTATTCAGCGCATTACATAATATGAGTAGGGCTGTCTACATGCATAATTATCACTGCTCATGAGAAACAGGCTCAAAAGAATTCTCTGACCTTGTGCTGGTAAATTGTGCTGGAGCAGCGAGAGGCCCGGAACTGCCAGTCTCAGTTAGAGACTCTTAAAATTAAGTTGGACTGAAGGAAAATCAAGCTTCTGCATGGCACATTTCTCAGTAGACTGATATTCCAATCTATTGAAGACTGTTCCTCCGGACCCTGGTTCAAGCCCTACCTCTACTCTTCACTCAGCACATCATTCCTGGCACTAAGCAACATGCTTGTAATTTCCAACCTCCCTGGAATTAGCTCCTGCAAGGAGTAGGGAGGGGGAGTCAAGAAGGAGGAAGTTAGAAAGAAATGGCTTAAAAAATACTCTTTCTAAATCAGAAACATCTGCTAGAGTCATAAATGGTTTTAAGCAGAAATCAGTGACAAGGTGGTTCACATAGAAGCAGACAGGAATGAAGCCACCCCTCATCAAAAGTTTCCAGGTAACTGCAACAAACAGTATCACTATATATTAGAGAAAACTTTTGAAGCTGCCTGGTGGCTGACACTTGGCATTTTGTATTTGACTTCTATTACAAAGGACCATGTAGCACTAAGGACCTCTGTGTGTCATTCTGCAATGCTGGGGCGTGACTTAGCTCCTCACACATGCCTGTCATCATCCATTAATCTCACTGAAGAACTTTCATATTATAATTCATCAGGGAGTTTTCTAGAAGGAGCCAGTGATGAGAAGAATACTTCTCTCCCTGGCTCCGATAAAATCTTGCCTCTGACTTAGATCTTTCTAAACACTTGAAAAATACAGAATACAAGATGGAATGTTACAAATATAGAAAGAATACCATCTTCTACCTATCTAGTCATAAGGTTATGTCAATGAGAAGTTTAGAAAGATCTTAACAGAGGCACTGTAGAAGGACATCATAAGATGTTTAATGCTACTTGTCTTCTTGATACAGTACTCCCAAACCTGACCTGAAAAACCAAATTAAAAAAAAAAAACTTTTTGTTCAAAAGTTTAAAAGTTACCATGAATTCTGTACTAGTTTTGTAACCGTCTCAGAAACGCTTTAATGATACTTTTAATAAACCACATTCCACCACACACACAAAACAAAGTCTTTCCCTGATTTATATTTCCACTGAAATTTAGGGTTCACTAGAACTGAACTAAGCATGTTTAGCATCACCAACAAAAAAACCAAGTACCTTAAAAACTACTGGAAAACTATTGTTTTAGGTGTAAAATAGACATGCCTTTGCTACAATTTTTATTACTCTACCAAAAGTAGAATTACTGGGGAGTGGAAAATAGAAGAGAAAACATCAACCAAATTTTTTTTAATCCAACCCTAAGAGTCCGAATAAGGTGAATAGTGCTCTGCTATAAAATAGCCTAAGGAAAGGAAGGAGGGCAACACAGTGAAATAAAGAATTTCTTTAAAAGCAAACATCAAATTGCAACCACATCAATCATTTCTTGATTTAAAAAAAATAAATGAATGCTTCTCTCCACAGTTGGAAATTTCATTACTTCTGTACATTCTCTTCTTTCTTTATAAGCTGACTAAGAACTCCTGGAAGTTTTGCTTTCTTTTGGGAAGAGGGGTCAGATTTTTGATGGCCCCAAATGTACCCCAGGGATTCTACCCCAAGACTAAAGTTTAACTTATTTTTCCTTCTCGTCTTAGCTTTTCCTTGTGGTGGAACAATAAATATATCTTTCAAATATACCGTTACAAAACAGGCTCCCTGCTATGCTATAGTAGCCAAAGAGCTACTCACATTATGGGGTCCTAATGAAATACAGATCTTTAAAACTCACGTCAAAATGTCATTCTACACATGACCATTTTATTGCATAATATGCACTAGGCAAGGAAGCAAATGAGTTAAATTAAAAAGTCAGGGGAAAAAAATGAGAATCTTTTTTTATTTTTCAAAAAAATTCACAAATTAACAATTAGTCATTTCCCTTGATTATGTAGAGTTACAGAAGCCACAAAGAAAGTTCAGAGTAGAACAAAATGATTAATGGAAACAGTGCTAGTTTTCTAGAAAAAAATAGATAAAAATTCTGGAACTAATTATCTCTGAAAAAGTACAGTAAGAAAAGCATCACTTGGAAATGATGTTATAACCAGTTTTTCCTACAGAGCCCAAAGGGGAAGCAAAGAAAAAAAATGAAATAATAAATGATACAGATGAGCACCAGCCAACTGTCTTTTCAGTAATGACAAAACACATTTGGTAAAATTTGCAAGATATTAAACTATTATTTTAGATACAGGTGTAATATAAGGAAACCTAACGAATGTTCCTTTTATATGAGATGACTTACATATATTGTATTTTCTAAGATTTTTTATGTTTGATGTTGACTTCTACAGTACTATTCCATACATTTTAATAATCAACTCAGGAATATATACAGATAAGCCATGCATGCCTATTTTAAATGAAGCAAAAGGCATACATGACCTGAACTCAATTCCGATTTAGAGAAAACTGCAACAAAGTATGGTCTCATATTGTACAGTTTGATTGCTGTGGTAATTTGAAAAGAATGCAATTACTTTCACTAATAAGGATTTCTGGTTCATATTTTTGTTGTTGGGTATTTGTTATGTAAGTATGGAAAGGAAAAGCAAGGGACTTTTCTTCTAACAGGACTCACTCTGAAAGGTGACACTTAGTAATGAGTATCAAGAATTTTTGCTTTGTTATGTGCTTCCTGGTGTTATTCTCCTTCCTTAGTCTGAACAAAGCGAGGAGTTCTGCTTCATCATAGCTGAGGCATGGAATGCATGTTTTATGAGTTTTACAAATAATGTAGAAATACAACACAGAATGTAAGCAAATTAAAAAGTTTTGTAGAATTTCTTATACACCAACTTCATCATTGCCACCTGTGTCTCTAAAGCCTATGTCATGCTTCCAAAACCCATAAGCTCCAAAGTTTTGGTGGTCCTGCTATTTCTATAGTGGATCAAATACTTCTAAAATTTATCAAAATTTAGATGCTTCTACATATAGGTCACTTTTCCTGTGTTTTTATCCATGAATAATACTTGGCAAAAATGCTGAAATTATGAAAGAGGAGATTAGGATATAAAAGAAGTCTCAACTGCAATGAAAGAGACAAAAGGAGAAAGAGGAGGAGGAAGAGGAGAAGGAGAACAGGGACAAGAACAAGGAGGAAAGGGAGGAGAGAGAGGAGGAGAAACGATTTTGCTCCATAGCTGTATTTAGGATAAATACATTTTCCAAATCTTTACTATTTATTATGCAAAATATTTGGTTCAAATCTCCTCTCATTAACAAATATGCCTTTAATGATTCTCTTAAAACTTTGAAAATTTTTGTTCCCTTTCCCTCCCCAAAATGCTAAAACAATACAGATATTTATTCTCTTTCCTTTTCCCCCTTCTCTCTCCCTCCTTCCCATCCTCCCATATTCTTTCCTTTCTCCTTCACTCTCTCCTCATCCCCCATCTCTCTCAGCTAGTTCTTCTTAAACTATTTTTCCTTAGTCTATTTTTTCCTTTTACAAGACAGTTTTATCATTAAGATAGTACTTTAGTATTTTACATAGGGATCAGCCTTTCAGAGAGAATCTGGAACAAACTTGCAAATACCTTGAATTCCTTTGCTCATCATGAAGCATATTTATTGTCTGTTAGAGGTGAATACAGTTTCTGTCTTTTTCCATTCTGTATTTTATTTGTAGTTATTTTTCATGTGCAATAGACGTTTCAAAGGCAGAAACTAAATTAGTGACTAGTGGGGCATTTAAACTGTTTTTATGAAATGACAAAATAGCCTGTAACATTTCTTTATAATAAACCATTAATCTACAAAACAAACCAGTTGATACCTAAAAGGTTACAATGACCTAAAGGCCTATTCTTTTTTTTTTTTTTTTTTTTTTTGCGGCACCTGGGATTGAACTCACGACCTTGCGCTTGCCAGATATTTCTAAATATATAACTTTAGATATAGCAATAATGTAATCAAACTTAAATATCTCAACTGTTTGTCTTTTCTTCTGCATGTTCTTACTTCTGCATCTGCAGGACTGTGTAGGACTCATTGTTTGCGTTTCACTGTTTTCCTGCCAAAAAATTCACCTGTTCATGCTTCTTTGGACACAATAAAACTTGTGTTTCCAAAATATACATGGACAAAGTCAGAATTATGTTCTCTAAATATCACTGCTTTTTGAAGGAAATTAGCTTCTGGATTTTGTTTTGTTTTGTTTAGCTTTTGCAACTCCCTTGGATTTACATCATACTCTTCCCTGGATGTTACAAAATGATTTACAGATGTTGTGTGATTCATGCTTACAAAGAAATTGGTGGAAGACACAATATTTTGGTTCCAGTGTTAGAAATAAAGATACAGAGAGGTCACCAGTTGCATGAAGTCAGAAATGTGGCAGAAATAAACATCTGGGAATTGCAGCATAATTTGGCTTCATCCAGTAACTCACCAAAGAGTAGACATTACAGAAAATAGACCAAGAGTCAGGGCATCAGGTTGAATGCTAACTTGCTTATCTATAGTGGACTTCAGTTTCCGAGTGGAAAAAAATTAAAAGTGCAGGATTATAAAGCTTGGAAAAGCTATAAACTCAAAGCTGAACATTGTGTCTATTCATCTAAGCATATTCTGATTTATTCATATACATATTTGCTTAATCTAGTTACAATGAAATTTTACCCTTAAGTTTTGTTTTAAAAGCAAAAGCCATTTGGTCAAATTAAGAATAGGTTAAAAAAAATCATTTCGCTTTTTGCCAGACATAAGTAAGGCAAGGAGACAAATATCTGCACTTCTTAATAGACTTAATTTCTTCTATGTAGCTTTCTGCTCCATCTTTCCTCTCCTAATATGCAAACATGAAAATATTGATTTCCTGTAAACAGTGATGTTATGAGCAAGGTAATCAAGTACTTTTAGATAAACAAAACTTTGTGATTTTGCAATTATGCTAGGTATATTTTTCCATACCTAAAATTATGAACACTTACCAGTTTGAACATATCCTTTCATATGTTCAGTATTAATGAAAGAGAAAAGTAAAATTTAAGATCTTCCACAACAAAAATTGTTGCGTCTACCTTTTACTACTTTTAGATTTTTTAATTCAGTTCCTTGCTTGTATGAGTATTATGGTTACACTATCTGTACAATCTCCCCATTTCTATGAGTCCACTCAGTCTGCAGTGGGGGAACTTATGCCTACCCGTAACATCAAGACCTCACAACCCTTGCTCTGCTATTCAATTCTGATCCCTCTTCTTTGATTCCCACTTGTCAGCACTGCCACTGAAACATGGAAGAAGCAGTTATTGATGGAAATGAAAGAAGTTGTTTCACCTTACTACAATACTGGAAGCTTGCAGGAATATTATCCTTCCTGAGGCCATATTGAAAATGATGAAAACATTCTCTGTTTGGTACAAATGTCAAATGTCTTCAAAAGCACAGAATTAATTCAGTTCTGTCCTCCCACACACCTACACAATTGTTAGTCACCATATAGTAATGAGACCAGAAGCAGTAGAGAGTGCTTTGTGTTTTGTTCTAATTATTGTTTGAGTTCTTTTTCTTTTTTTCTCTCCCAGCACCCTTACATTATACCAATATGAGATCACAATCTTGGTCAACTTATGACTTAAGGAAAATACTAAGAGAATCTAAAAATAGGGAAAAACAAATGACTGTCACTGATAGCCAGGATAAAATAATTCAACCCTGTATTTTAGAGGATGGGATTATTTTACATATCCCAAATTAACCTCAACAGGAAAACTGCCTTTTTAAAGTAAATCAGGAAAACCTAACAAAATTTATGAATAGCAAGAACATGTAGTCATTCAAGACAATGGATTTTCTTTTTTGAGTTTTCTTAACCCTCTCCTTGAATCAATTAGTGAGAACAGGTAGAAAAAGCCCAAGGGGATTCCATTTTCTAGAGCAGATATTTTCTCCCGTCACTGGGGTCAATGAGAGGAGAATAAACAGCAGTGAGCATATACTCCTTTTCAAAAGGATATTTTATATTGCAACTTAATACCAAAAGATGATTTGTCAAATGGAAATATACTAGTAATTTTTCTTTCCAGAATGATATAACTTTGACAAATGAAGATTGTTAAATACAGGAAGTCACTTAATTCACAATGAATTCATCTCCATCATTACTGATAATGGTGATCACTCAAGACATATCCTGATGTCCTTTGCATATTCATTCATTAACCAAGGAGGCAAATCATCACTTAAACTTGTGAATTATCTATGAATATCAGGATATATAGCACTGTAAGCTATCTAGCTGTGTCTCATATTTTATCTTAAGGGAAGGACACTGGTTGAGCTTTCTATATAATTTGGGGGGCAAAGCTTAAATTATCATTATAACTTCTAATCGTGTAATTCTAAATGGCTCAGACTGAATTTGTCACAATGTATGTCAAGCTAAAAAAGAAGCAAATTTGATATTTAGAAATTCACAGTTCTAAAAATCTGTGGCATACAGTGCTTAAAGCAATGATTCATCCTCTGACAAATAATATAAATGGATTTATCTATTATTTTAATAGACAATACCTTCCTACTGACATGTATTTCTTCTCAAATACCCTAAAGTTCTTTTTCTATCATGTTAAATAATCACTATTCTCTAGTTCTGAACAAGGAAAAACAAGGTACACATCATTGAAAGTCTTGCCATGAGTCATTGGACAATTATCTGAGAATAATTATCTGTGGAATTTTGACTCACAAATAATATAGTCATCCAACCTACCTTCTTTGTGCAAAAGCTTAGTGTGAAAAGGGAACCAAAGAAATAAAATAAACGTCTGTCTCCAATATTCAGAACATCTGCATGAGTAAAAATTATTCAAAAAGATACCATGAATTTTTAAAATGAAATGCAGCATGTAAAAATTAAGCACCTGGTCTTTCCCTTTATATTTCATTAAAAAATTCTAAATAGACTATCACCAGCTGTACATTTTACTGCATTTTATATTATGGCAGGCAGTCAAAGCAATACTGCATCCTGTCTCATCTGAGTTCCACATAAAAATTAATAAAAAGATAGAAAAAAGAAAGATGGAACAAGCCTTTTGTCAGACGCAACAAGAAATTAAAGATGCGGTGCAAACCGATGAGATCCAACAAAGTTTGATTCCAAGCAAAGGAATGGAAAAGAGATTTTTTTGATTTCTTAATAATCCATACTTCCTAAAAGAAACATAGAAATTTGGATAAGAAATTTCACTGGCTTTGGAAAAAGGATGCACTTAAATTATAAGTGAAAACTGGAAATAAGTGAAGAAGTCATCTTACCGGTTATTTTTTACTAGATAACCTGGCAATTCATAAATCAACCAAAAGAACATATATGTTACAGCCAGGAAATGACACTTTCTATACTTGACAGTTGGTTGGCACATTCTATAGTATCAATACCAGTCAAGTTTCCATAATCTTAAGAGAAACAAGGAATAACTGGGGGGAAAAATGTACAACAAGCATTAATCATTAAGTCTCAAATTGGCAGATAAGCTTAGATTGCAATTGGCATTTCTAATTGTTTTATATAAGTTGATTATTCAGAAGGATTTGAAAGGTTGCCTTTTTAATTTAAAAACATTCATTAACTCTGTCATGACATTCTTTTAGTGTTATTTATTGATGCAGTGCTTACATTTTAAATGTTTCCTTTCAGTTTTTGTTTGATCAAAATTTTCTGTATATATATAGTGTGAATATTAGAATCTTCTTTAAGAATGTTTCCAATTACTTCTTATTTAAAGATATAAGGAAAGCCCATATCCTGGCATCGGATAACTCCAGTTTAAATACAGTTTTACCAACCATGTCTCAAATATTTATTTATTCTCAAACTTGTAGTGAACACCACCTGAGTGCCAAATACTGTTATAGGTATTGAGGATGAAAACTGGGCAAACCAAACGAGGCTCACCCTTCAGTTTCCTCTGTAAAATGAGAGCTAGAATTGAGAAGAACATTTCAGTACAGGCTAATCCCTCCTGTCTCTCTCTTGTGAATGGGAAGTTGCAGACTCATGCAGAACCACCACACAGATAAGATAATTTGAGTGATGGACAATATATATCTGTTGTTTGCATTTCAGAAAATATTTTCTGCCCCTAACCACTTTTTCTATAGTGATAGTCTTATAACAAAACCTGGCAGGGGGCGAGAGGGAACATTTTCATTTGCTTCTCTTTTGAGGAAAAATAAATGAGTTTCTAATGTAGATGTATTATGTTATTGGATGATAATGGTAGATTATTATGGTGACTTCAACTGTTTTAACCACAAAAATATTTACACCATTTTTAAACAAAAATATTTACATCATTTTTAATCAAAGATATTCCAGCATGATTTTAACTCATATACTAGTATTTTTAAAAGCCAGGTTGTTTTTCTACTAAACAACTCAATTATTAAAATCTTTGAGATAAACAATAAACTATTGGCTGAAGGAAGTCTGTTTTTTTTTTAAGAAATCCTATGCCAGACCCAAAAACAACAAAATAAAAGTTGAAGCATACTATGCATATTCTTTTTTTCTTGTTAAGACTAATGTCTATGGTACATTTTATTTTATGAAAATCAATTCAAATGTCTAAAATATTTGCCTTTTAAACCATAATCTATGGAAAAATAACATGAAATTATCTCTTCATTATTTGTCTATAATTTATACCAAATTTGTTAAAACAAGTAAAATCATCATATTAATACTATAGAATTTAACATGAAAATTAAAGAATATGACTTGACACTGTTTTCTATGGTAGTGCACTCACCAGCATTACTGCCAGGAAAATTACAATAATTGGTAGCATTTTCATATTTCTACTTACCAGAGAGAAAAGGATTAAAGGTGTGATACCTTTATTTAGTATCACATATTTCAGTTTAGCATATGACTACATAAATAATGGTAAAATAATGCAAGTTTTGTTTTAAATGTCATTAAATTAGAATTTTCTTGTATGTTCCATCATGTGAAATGTGCTATTATTTGATCTCTATATGTGAGATTAAATAGTCTTTTGCTTTTCATTTTTGTTGTTCTTGCTATTGCTCTTTTGCAACTTTTCCTGTATTCTGTTTGAAAAAATAAATGTTTCTAAATATTTGGGCCTTAAGAATGAACTTAGATTCAATGAGAAAAGAATTTCAATGTTTCCACTTAACAGATACTACGATTTCTCAATACCCCTTAAAGAAAGGTAATATGTTTTCATGGAAAAAAGCTATTTTAGTGACCTTTTGTCCCTCCCTAAGAGGAAGAAGTCTGACAAGGAGATATATGGCGAGTTTGTTATTGTAAATTCCAGATCTTGTGATTATCTCTGACTCAACTTCTGGGGTTTTATCTGAAATTCCTGTGAAGGGTCAACAAGTGTATTACCAACTGTTTTCACCTCCTTGTGACCCTAATTTTAAAACTGTACCTTATAGGATTCCCAAAGTAGATTATGGTGCTGTGTTTCAGTAGATGGACATTGGAAAATGATGCATCTGATAAGATATCATTAGCTCAAGCTACCAAAAACTTATAACATTTTTATACAATTTTGTATATGAATTTTTATCTTAAATTATAAAATTAAGAAAAAATTCAGATAACTTTTTGCTTCAATAATTTTTCAGAGCCAAATGTTCTAGTATACTCTTTCTTCCTGAGTAAAAGTTGTTTTTCTAGTATTGCTGTAATTAAGTAATCCCAGGTATGGATAGATAGATGTATTTACATAAATACATCTCAACAGATCACAGCATAGTGAAGATTCATGTTGCAGTTTTAAGAAAACAAAAAATGTCTATATAAACACAATTTGACACTATAACTGATCTATATTTTTTAAGAATGAAATGAGAAATTTCTGAATAAATTTTAAATTATTGCTCCATCATTACGCCAATTATTGCTCTGTAGTCCCAGCACTGGTTTAAAACAACAGAACCCTAACTGTTGAAAGACGCTGGAAGTTGGTTTACTGAAAAAGAACACTCATAAAATGATAACAAATGGTGGAAAAAATGCAAAAAAGAAAAGGAAATTAAAGATGAATATTTAGAAAATCTCCGAGAAGTAAGGCACTTCAGTATAATTCTTAAAGAGTGTGGTTTCAGTGTACAGGAGTTCCAGACCACTTACTAAAGAAGTGGGCATATACATCTCTAAACTCATTTTTCCATCAGCAAAAAGAGAATGCAATTATGTCTATCTCATAGATCCAATGTAAATATTTGTTATAATACTTGGCATATAAAAAATTGTTGTTGTTGCTGTTGTTGTGGAAATGCCTAGTATAAAATTAACAAATTTAACAACTGGATGATAAACAATTATAGTAATTGGATGATTGAAGTAAATTATAGTAATTGGATTATTAGTGTACACATTACACTAAATAATGTGTAAAAAATATGATTGCAGCCTAAAAGATAAATCTCAGTTAGTTTAAAATGCAGTTGTGGGATAAAATTAAATTCTTACTTTTATAAAAGCAAAAGAATTTCAATAAAGAACAAATGCATGAATTCAGTTTATTGTCTGAAACAGAATAATACATGGAAACCATAGTCTATGGGTGCCACTGTCTTTTATGTCAACCTTTATGCCTTTGATATTGTTGAGAACTTACATCAAACCAAAAGTTGAGAGCATTCAAAGTTAAAAGAACTAAAAAATGCCCATAAGAGTACTGATTATGTGAGATGAAGAAATCTAACATAGTCATTTTCACCAACAATTTCTCTTTAGTTCAAGAAAAAATTTCTGCTATGTTTAGCATGTTTGGGAAAACATACAGAATCTTTGCAATCGTTTAAAGGTATAGAAGACTCAGAAGATAAAAATATGTGTGTAATTTCATAATTATCACATACTATGAAAGTCTTTTTTGTCAAATTTTGAAGGCAAATTTCAAGATTCAATAAATATCCCATTAGAATTTTAATTGTGCCTTCACATACACCTTCAGTTATTTTACTTAAAAAGATTACTAAAGCCCTTGTAGTTTTGAAAAAGGTCAACCAATGTGGTCCAAGAGGATATGCATTTGGAAAGAATCACAGAGAACAAATGGTTACCCACATTAAACAGACAGAATTTTTTTCCTGGTCCGTTTTGCTTGGTCTGAAATTGAGTACTGTTGACCTACTTTTGTGATCTCTTTTACATTGTTGCCTATTTCTTATCTAAATATTAATAATTTTTGCTTTGTTATGAACAATGCAGGTAACATGGTGTAATCATTAATCATAATTTTTAACTTGACTAGATAAAGAAATGCCTAGCAGATTAGTAAGCACAGTTGTGCGCTTATCTGTGTTTCCTGAGATGATTGGCACACAGGCCAGCGAACTGATGGGGGAAGACCCACCTTGATTGTAGGTGGCACCATCCAGTAGGCTTGTAGCTTGGATGGAATGAAAGGGAAAGGAAATCAGCCTGCATTTGAAAAGTTCCATTCACCTTCAGCAAGTGAATCTTTTTCTGCTGCCTCTTCATGTAGACAGTGAACTCCAGTCTCTTTCAGTGTAGACTCACACCAGTGACTCTTCAGGGGTCTTCCAAGCCTTCAGTTTCAGATTGACCCTGCACCCTTAATTCCTTTTGTTCCATAGCTTCCAGCTTCTCACGATGAGCACCTACTGCCTTCCTTGGTTCTGCAATGTGCAGAAGACTCTTTTGGTTGTGATCCTGTAAGTTTATATAATAAATTTCTCTGTCTACCTATCTCTTGCTCGCTCTCTCTCTCTATCATCTATTCATCCATCTATTCTGCATTTTTTCATGATTATTTTTTCATCTAGAGTACCCAAAATAATAATATATATGACTTGGGACCTCAAACTTCCTGTAGGAAAGGTTCATTCTCTTTTTGTTCTTTAGAGATTCTCACAGGAAACTTTCAATCCACCTAAAATTGAAGTATTCACACAATCTACCTCTGCAAAGCAGCTGACTGTTCACATTATTTTTCATTATTTACTTTTTGGCATTGCTGTTACTCACGCTCTAAACATGTCACCTTTGAAGAACATTAGCTATGGACTTTCAATTTTTGTACAGTCAGTATTTTGTATAGTCAGTATTGAACAGTGTATCTGGCCTGTCTTAACTGAGTTTAGGCCATTGCTTTCTTCCAATGTCACATATATTATAGAATCCAAGTAGTGACATCAGAAAAACCAAACTGAAGATATTGGGCATCCTGGATTCAAGTTTACACTAGCAACACAGCAGGCTGACCTTTGAAAGAGGACAATTGATGTGTGCATATCTCATGCCTGTCTGCCTCCCGCATGCTTAGCAAGATGATGATTGCTTCAAGCTATGTTGATATACTTCTATCCACTTGACTTGTTGTGAACACAAATGGTCTATCTCTTAAGAGGTGATCATCATCTTTGTAGTTGTCTCACTTAATCAGAGCAGGATATTGGTAAATATAAACAGGTATGTTACTGTACCTAGTCCACTACTCCCCATACCATTTTTACTTGCTTTATATAAAAGGTCATTGCAAATACTGCTGTGAAATGGCCCAGGGAATGAGTCCTTTCAACAAGGTACCTGTGGCAATACACTCTGAGAAATATTCGGCATGTCTTTGGGGATAATCCATTGACAATTCCGGTTTAATTTCCCTTATGAAAAGGAACATCTTTCATTATATATTAGGTTAAACTGTATGAAATTACCAACACAAAAACATTTTTGATCCACGCTAATGCTTTCTTGTGGTTCAACTTAGTACACCTGTATAATTCAATATAAAATTTAAATAGCTGTCAATGTTCTTGTGAATTCTATATGCACAAATGATGGCATAGTTTAGAAAATATTACAAGTTTGAATTTAATTACAAGAGAAGCATATTTGCATTTTTATGCCTTTGAGAATTTCATTTCAAACTTAACATCACAGTTTATCAGCCAGGATGAGTACAACAAAATTCAGAAAGTTTAAAATAATTAGACTTGCCAGAGAAAATGCAGGATTCCCTGTTAAATCTGAATTTTAAGTAAATAATAAACAACCTTTTGGAATATGTGGGTACCAAATTTTGCATGGGAATATGTACAGTAAAGCATTATTCATAGTTTACCTGAAATTCAAATTTAATCGGCATCCTGTATTTTTATCTCCTAAATCTGGCAACCCTAAAAATAACATGTGAGAAAGGAAAACAAGTTTTTCTTTTAAACAATCCATAGAACAAAAGAACATTATTGGGTTTTTAGAGTTGGCCAAAGTCCACAGATATTTCTTATTCTTTTTTTGTCAACTTTTTATCTTTTTAATTTTATATTTATTGAAACATAGTATTTGTACCTTCCACAAGATAAAAATGTGATGTTTTGATTCACATATGTGTTGAATAATGATCAACTGAAGATAATTAATATTTCCATCACCTTAAATTTTGGTAAATATATCCAAAATTTTCTCTTCTAACTATTTTGAGATATAAAATGTGCTATTTAATAGTCACCCCACAATGCATAAAACACCAGAAACTTTTTTGTTTCCAAAGCTAAAAATCTCCAAAGTTTCTTCCATTGACTCCACTGAAACTAGGAGTTGATTTATCTCATTTCTTCCCATATGTAGATTGATTGATTGATTGATTCTTTTAGGGGTGGACATCTGCTATAAATTTCAGTGGTTCTTTCTCTAAAGTAGAAAATCACCATGCATTTGCTCTCATCATTTACATTTAAAATGTACAAATTTTTGAATTTACATGAAGCCGATCAAGACCAACCTTAAAAAGTATTACAGTTAAGAGGGAGCTAAAGATGGCGGAACAGTAAGCAACAGAGTAAACAGTCTCTCTGAAAGAAACAGTTCAGATGCTGGAATATAACATCATGGAGAGGATAAGAAGGAAGGAAGTGGGTCCCCTGGACCAAGGAAGAATCTAAAATATGAATTGAAGCCCACAAAGAGAATAAAAAGAATTTAAATGAAGAAGGTGGTGGCTGGCAGCACCTCAGCCTGGAGCCGGATTCACCCTGCCAGAAGACCTGCTGAGCCTGGAGATGTGTGCGGTTGCGGTTGCGGTCATAGTCATAGTCTCTGCAGAAAGGCACAGGGGTGAAGGAGAGTGGCCAATGTGGAGATCTGCGCTGGCTGCTGGTGAGTGCTTGGAATTCCACCTCACCCCCACCTCATGGGAGAGAGTGGTCAGCCGGGCTCCATCTTGGAGTCGGACAGGTTACACCCGCCTGGGGCCAAGACTGCTAACTACTTCTGGTGTCAGTGCCAGGTTGTGGGCAGACCCACAGAAGTTGCTTGAACCGAAGCCAGAAAAACCAGTCATTTGGGAGCTCCAGGTTGTGGGTGGACCCGCAGAAGCTGACTGGTTGGAGATCGGCTCCCATGTGCGTTTCAGACAGTATCGCTAAACAGCTTAGATTCGCAGGGCCTGACCAGGTCTGCTCCCGTGCAAACCACAGGGGGCTTGGTGCCCAGTTCAGTGCAGAGACACAGGCACCCAACATCAGATATACATAACCAGCACTGGCTAGAAAAGACAAACAGCCTAGCTTTGGAGAAGTTCAGGCCAGTGCTGGGGTGCCTGGGACCACACTACTCAGAGGTTGAAGAAATCAAGAATATGCCAAGACGAAGAGGGAGAAGGCAATCTCTGGCATCCAACCCAAGCAGCACATTTCCACAAAAGGAAAACATGGAGATTGAGAATTGCA
>RJWT010026976.1:0-15648 GCA_004365215.1 Cuniculus paca | reverse complement strand
TTTTTAAAGGTGCCACAGAGAAGGGGTGCCAAAGGCTTTCAAGAAGACAGGTTTCTTCTAATTCAGGGGTGAGGTCAACTGAATCATCACGGGGTCTATCTGGCTGCCTACCAGTTAAAACGAACTATCTTTTTCTTAACAGAAGTAGAGGTTAGATGTAAACCCTGCAGTATTCACTTATTCGACAACAGAGGGAGGAAACCATGCTAGTTTTTTAAATGGTCATACAAAACAGTATTTTGGACAAAGAAACATCTGACCCCATTTGGAGCCATTTGTAGAATGATAACAAATGGTGCACTCATCTTTCAAATTCAATTCAAGGTTTCATAGTGTTTTGCTTTTGCTCTGTGTATGAGTTTTTTCTTTTTTTCATACTCCAGAGTTCTCATTTCTTTGCTAAATAAAAGAAATAGCCATGTTAATAACAATGTGATAACCAGTAAGTTAGTAAGAACAAAAGTAAGCATAGAGTCAAATGATCATTAATGAGTCCTTAAATGGTTCATGATTTTACCACAGTTTCACAAACCAAGAAAGCAAAATCCTGAAGGCTTTTTTTTTTTTCTTCTAACCTATGAACTTGTGAAACAACATTTCAGAGCAAACAGCATAACAAAGGGTGAAGGAAAAAACATCTTTTTTTTTTCCAAATTCATCCAACTCAATTAGAATGAATTCCAACACCTGCCACTGTGACACAATTCATTTTTTCTTACGGACATTGAATTTATAGGACCTGTAAATCCTGATGGCTATCATACAGCCAATACCAAAAAGTACTTCTACTTGTTGTTTATAAAACCAGTCTCAATAAACACATATCAATTCACAACACATATTCCTTCTTTATTAAAATCTACTCAGAATTGTGTTAAAAATTATGTAAAACATGGAGTAGTGCTAGACAACATGGCTTCTGTGAGAAGTCCAAGCCTAAGGTCACAGAAGCATTTACCTGATATATGTATATGCCTGTTACAGGCATGGAACAAACATAACCACATGTAATTTTCAATTTTTTTTATACTATAGAAATAGATCATCTCATTGAACAGTTGAAGAAACAGATGTGCAGAGGTGTTACGCAACTTGTCCAAGGAAAATAAGATTATTACTTAGAGAATTTCTCAGTACAGACTTTAACTGAAAAATCCTTGAAATATGTCTTGTTATATCTTAAAGTGTACATATTAAATATTTTTATGTCACTGAACATTTCCATGAATTTTAATGAATGGCACATGCACATGTTACATCTGTGTATTATGTTACTGCACTTTGCATATTAATTTAAAGCATAATATTATCTAGAACTTCCCATAGATTTATAAAATCATTGAAGCAAATAGCTTCAAATCAGTAAAAGGGTTAAGAGCACATCAAAAAAGTAAATATTATGGTTTGAAAATTATTACATTTAAAGAATACTTTTGGGAAATATGGGTATTCGTGTATCTTTGTTATCCTGTGTGTTTTTACAGCCCACATTTGTGCTTTCCACTACCGTAACATCAAGAGTCCCATAGAAAAAGGCAAAGCCCCTGGCATCTAAGTAACCACTTGTATTTGTCCCATGTCCTCAATTTCTTGGCAATACAAAGTAACTGCCACTTGGAGCCTCAGGAATGTGTACTCTAGAAGAAGGACACAAACTAATCATATAACCAGGAGA
This sequence comes from Cuniculus paca, assembly GCA_004365215.1. Classification (NCBI taxonomy): domain Eukaryota; kingdom Metazoa; phylum Chordata; class Mammalia; order Rodentia; family Cuniculidae; genus Cuniculus; species Cuniculus paca. The sequence continues at coordinate 13,973 of RJWT010026976.1, read as the reverse complement.
GATGCTATGGTATGTGATCTTTCATTGTAATTGGAGTTCAACAGAAGTGTGTTGTACAGAGTGTAGACAGGATGGAGAGTCCTTAGAAAGGAAAAATGATATAAGGTATCAGAGGTAACATTTCATATGCATTGATATTTGTCAAATTCTAAATATAGGAAACTGAAAGACGGTAGTAGGAGATAAGACAAACCACCAGGACAAAAGATATTCTGTTCAATTAGAAAACAAGGATTAATAAAAGCAACACTCTTTTTAAAGTTAAAAGCAATATAAACATCATTTTATCTTTCAGTCACTTTACATTCTCCAACAATTATATAAAATTTTTTCCTAATGAAATCATGCCACTTTTGCAGATACAAAATTATTAGGGATGTAGGTTATGGTATTAAATGTTGTCAAATAACAATTCATGTTAAGAAAAATGTTTGTGGGTATTTTTATTACTGTCACCAAATATATATGTAATAGTAATTGCAAGGAAATGCTAAGTAAATTTATAGCTAAAAACACTGTTGAATTTTGTATGATTCTATGACTCCCAAAACATATCACAAGTACCTACTTTGTCTACAATTATTCTAAAACCTTCTCAAAGTCAGCACACCATAATTATAATAAAAATAACGCTATAAAATGTTTAGATCTTGATAGTGGAAATAATAAATTTAGAAGGGTTACTTAGGCAGGAGAAACACATTTAGATGTGGCTGTCTGGTAGAGCTAGAGATAACATATGGAGGTAATCTGCCACTGAAGTGAATATTCTTCTAACTTTGGTTGTGAGACTATACCAACACCAGTATTTTCTTCAAAGAGGTCCAGTAGGAAAATTCCATGTGAATGGCAACCTAAAAAAGTAAGCTTGGTGGACTGAAGTTAGTAAAGTTTCATATAAACTATCTTTTTGTGAAATAAAAATAAAAGCCAGTATCAACACCAAGTAAATCACACATGTAATAACTTGGAAGGGAGTAGTAGTATATATGGGCTTTAATTGATATTGAAACTAGCTTCTATCTATCCCTATCTATCTATCTATCTATCTATCTATCTATCTATATCTATCTCTATGAGAGAGAGAAAAAATGAGAGATATTAAAATTCATGCCAAAATTCATTCACTAAAGAGATATTAAAATTCATGCCAAAAGAGAGTAAAATTCACTAAAGAAGTTTAGGAAAATATCACACATGTGATATTCCAAAGAGAAATGTAGTTGTCTAAAACATGACTGTTTTTTTAAATCCAGTGTTCTTTTTTCTCAGTAATCTAATCCCATTATTTTAAAATTGAATAAATGTGTTTTTCAGGCCATTTCGCTTCATGAGATTCTTGCTCAGTAGACTGTGAGCCCACCTGGTGGAGGTATATATTCCTCTCAAAATGTAATTCCTCAGACTCATAAATTTCACAGAACATTTATTTTAGTTTGCTTTCAGGAAATAAAAGATACTAGCAAAGAGGCTCTCCATAGTATGCATTTGGTTTACTCTTTTTCTTATTTTGCCTCTATATGAGGCCACTCAGGATATATTTGCTGTCTTCCAGAATGATCCAGCTCCATTTAGAAATGCACATACATTCCAACCCAGTGCATGTCATGTCTCGGTCAGATTGATACCTAGGTAGGGGCTCCCTCATATTGTGCAAAGGTTGTAAGTAAAAATGTGAAAAAATACAGCATCCCTCCTTCCTCCAGGTTCATGGGTTTAATAGAGGAATCTGCACTTCCCTCACTCGCTATAAAAATACACCCTGCTGGTGCATAAGAAAGAAAATTAAAAATAAAATTGATTCATTCTAAAGTAATCCAAATATATAGCCTCATATTTAGTAACCTAAAAATACTTTAAAAGCAATACATAATATGGCCATGAATACAGAACTGCTAAAAGGATTTGGTCCAGTAACAAAGTTACACATGAAACAGCCTACTTGGGCTCTAACCCTCTCTGTAAATTAGTATAACATTCTCTCCTTTACTTTACAGAAGTAATAACGATTTATAATTTCATTTCATAAAAATCCCTTCGATGATTTCAGTGCTTTTGGATACTTGTCTTCAGTTTTGATTATAAGGGCCCAGTGAAATATCAAAGGCAATATAAGCTTCCATAAGTATAATAATTCAACCAGCCTATGACAACAAAGACAGAAGGGAATATTTAAAAAACTCGACACAGAGTTTAACGCATTTGGACAACTGGCTACTCTTGTACTTATGGCCATTAGGAATGGCAACTATCTATGGAATATCCATTATTCACTTCTCTGAACACACAGCCCCTGTTAGAAAAATGGCATTTAAAGGCTGAAGAAAAAGCAAAAATTTAAGATTATTTAAGATTTTCACCTTATTTTTAATAGTTTTTTAAATTAATTTCACTTAATTTTTCTGACATTAACGAATGCAGTGTATCCAGAAAGACAATCCATGAAAAGAAATAAGAAACAGGAAAACAGCACAAATCTCAGTAACTTGTTCAATAGCTCTCATTTGGGGCTGGTATTTTAATATTTGAATGAACTGTGGTCTGTTTTTCATTACTCCCTATTTGGAACTAGTGCTCACTTTGTTCTGAAATTTCTGGTCATTTTGGTATAATGGTGATTGTCTTGTTTTATGTTGCTATATTGCACAGAATAAACCAATTGTAGCTACCACCCAAGAAACAAAAATCTTAAAAAACAGTTACTTGTTGAAAGAGTTACTGATGACACCCTCTGGAATAAAATGAGTGTACTTGTCTGCCTGCCTCCTGTCCAAAGTGCGGGTAGTATGCAAGAAAGAAAAAAACATCCTGTCTTATAGATGCTAAAATAGAATTAGTCTGTCAGGTTGATGCATCAATATTAATTTTGATGCTTTCATCTCAAAGGAGACTAAGGCATGGACTTTCTCATACCTTGCTAATCAGTAACTTGCATATGATAGGCAGCATGCCCAATATCTCATGAAAAACTGATTTCCTATATCTGTAAAAACAAAAATAGATAAATCTTCATCTTCATAATGTTTGGCTTTAATTGCATAGCCTTCATGTGAAGGCAAAGTTGGAAATTGTTGAAAAGCAACTATTTCTGTGAAGACCAAATTCAATTTGTGTTATCAAATGGAATGACAGTCTTGAAGCTCTTCGAGATTTAATTTTGAAAGGCCTCCTCCTACACACTTTAACTGCATTCCTTTAGAAAGTAATGGTCAATAAAAACATATATAATCATATTGTGTCTGATTAACAATATTAAGGAGCCCATGTTACATGCAGAAGTAAGTTCAAAATATGCAGGGTAATAGTTTTCCTCTAAAATATCTTGACCCTTTCCTTTTTAAATTTTTCTGTAAAGTCCATAACTGGTAAAACATTCTACTCTAGCTACATGATCTACTCAATTTGTATTCTGAGATCTTTCTCCTGAATATCAACCTTTCCCAAACTGTCTTCCTTTAATAAATTTCATTCCCCAGAAAGAATTCTCTATATTTTTTGCAGACAGTATTTTGTAGATACTTCTGCTATACATACCTCTCTTTCACTCCCACATGGACAAGGGCAATATAAAGATATTAGAGTTAGTTTATTAGTTTCTTTTCACTATTGGGTGACAGAAACCATGTATTAGTTTCTGTCTTGTAATACACAGTTTATTTTTTAGTACAGCAAAAGCATGAAATGCTTTATTTTTTTACAATACTGAATTAAATCTGACTACCATACCCAAACAGTTTAGAATATATATGCATGTTCTTCTATAAAACTTGCGAATATTATATTTCTGTATGAAGTAGGAGAAGCTTTTAAAATGATCTTGGCTCTACCACACTTCTTGATTTCATATCACAACAAAGAGTAGATTAGGAAAAAAAATAATATATGTTATAAGGAGCACTCAAAATTTCCAGTAAGAATTAAATCATCCAAAAGAGACCATAAACATTTCACAAACTAACACAACCTATACAACTGTATGGGATTCCTAAATAGCAAGGAATTTAAACCACATATATAGTAAAATGTATTGAAAAAATATTTTCACGAAAGAAAATATCTTGACCTAACAATATGCTAACTCCAAAATTCTGAATTATTTATAGCCAAAGTTTGGATACAATAGGACCATCAATAAATTCATTCATAGTGAACAAATGTTGCTAAAGCTTTAAAGAACAGATAAATTAAAATATGTTCTGCATGAAAAAGTTTTGTTCAGCCTTCCTTATTTTCATATAGGAAATCAATTTGCATCACTGATAATATCGTTCACATCAGACAACCCAAAGTTGTTAGGAGTTAATTTAGTTTTATGCTGAAGCAATTTGATACTTGTTCTGATTTGTGATTTTCATTTTGTTTGTTAATGAAAAAATTAATGAGCAATGTTACCAGAAATACAACTCCTCAAAGCATCAGCATTATTAAAGAGGCTTGCCACATACTGTACATTGTGATCATTGTGCAGTTGGGACCTGGACCACTGTGATGGAGGAGCCATCAATCAAACAGCAGAGGCAAGAGTTCAGGGCACAGATGCCTTCACACATACCTTTGCATTGATTCGTGTTTTTGTCAAGAATTGCCTTTGTGGATACAATTTTTCCATACCTGAAAACGAGAAAAGAAGTCTATGTTATTGTAACTCAATGAAAACACTTAAAATACCTTAACCAATGTCAAGGTACACACAATTAAACATGAATAAACCAAGAAAACAAGTTCTTAACTTTCATTGCACACTTGGATGATTTCCTTTTATCAGTCCTTCTTTGTAACTCAGGAATGCACTTCCCTCAGTACCTAAGCATGGGGTTACACCTTCACAAATAGAGTATCAGGCTGTCAGAGGTGGCGAAAAGAGATTGCTTATTATTGAGGAAAGTAAACTGTGACCCATGGACTCTTGAAGGGGACCTGGAGGCCCACGCACCGCGCTACAACCGGGGGGGGGGAGCTCAGGCAGCAGGCTGAAAGGGGTTTGCATCCTGTTCGGACTCCACCTGCTGTTGTAACCTTGAGCAGTTTGTCCCAACTGCTCCAGGCCACAGTTTTATTTCTTCTGTAAAAATGAAAAGCCAAATATGTAATCTTCTGCTTCAATCCAGCTTTATATCTTTGGGAAGCCTAGTATTTGGCTGCAGAGACAACGCAGTGGGTAGTAGTTGAGACTCTACTGCTGTACCAAATCACCATGGCTCAACTCGCAATTCAGTCTTCATGTATTGGTTCAGTAAGTCATGTGTACTCTGCATCATTTCATCATCTATATAGTATGAATACATTTATTAATAATAACTTGGATTATTCATTTGTAATAAATTAAATCTATTTTAAATATGTAATGAGGATAATACTGCCTTCCTTTTAGGTTGTGATGACTAAATGGGCTTTACCTGACATGCTGAGGACAGTGGGTGATACAGAGGAAAGGTCCCTAAATGTTACCCTTTCTCCCAATTATTCTCCATGGTATGTGCCATATATTACCATGCCTTGATATTCTCTGAGGTACAGGAGGAGAAAAAGCAGTCTAATGCTTCTGTGCCAAATGACAGTTTAAAACATTACTAGACTGGGGCTGGGGGTTTAGCTCAGTGGTACTAGTGCCTGCTTAGCAAGTGCAAGGTCGTGAGTTCGATCTCCGCTACCAAATTTTAAAAAAATGTATAAAACGTTACTAGACTGTCAAAGATTCCCAATAAGAAACTTGGCAGCTAGGGTATTTGCTAAAAGATAATTTATGCTTACAATTTACACTGTCATTTTTAATGTTAGAGATCTTATTAATAGTGTTCTTCACTCTACCTGCTCACGCAAATACTAGTTTTAAGCTTTTTTCTTTGCTTAGTATCACCAAAGTGCCTATTACTTTCTCTGTATTGTCATATAAGCTAACTCCACAGCTCCCACCTTTCTCACCTCACAATAAATATTAACATGCAAAACTGTAGCTCATCCCAAGAGTTTCTTTCTTAGGAAAATTACCATTAAAATAGTACCATATTTGAATACTCTCTTCAGTAGAGAATGATTTACAGATCATACCCATCAACTAGAAATGTTTACTAGGTTCAGGCTATTCAAGCAGATGAACATTGCAAAATGTATATAATAAGTGGGAAAAAAGGAAAATTTTGTTGAAACTATTTTCCACAAAAAGTATCACTAATGTAGTCTATGACAGCTAAAAAGTAGTGAAAGAGAAATAAGTTACACTATTTAAACACATCAGGGATAGAAGTCCTTAAGATAAAAATCCTTCTTAATTGGTTTCTAAAGCTACTTTTTAAATTTTTATAGAAGTAGCTTCAAAATTAAAATTTAGCCCTATCTTTCAAAGGATAAATTAAGAATTACTATATTTCATAGCAAATTTTATTTGACAGTGGAGCTCTGGTCCAATGGTGTGCATATTGTCCCAGTTTATGAATATTACAGGGATGTCCTGTACTTCATTAAATGCAGTATATGTAAAACTAGTGTCATTATTTTACAGCAAAAAAATCAAATTTTTTCTTATGGAAAGCATTTGTAAGTACTTTGACTGCTGATAGTTTTCTAAAAGAATAACTAAATAAAAAGAACATTATTCCCCAGAGAATATGACAGTGTTACCAGAAATGGAAGATCTTTCTCATACAAACACATGCCAGAAAAGCGAACTGTGCTACTTCTTGACTTCCCTATTTCTAATTACACTCTGTGAGAGACTTTCCAACAATACAGAAACCCAAAACAACAGAACACAACTTCCAAGTACTACATGCAGCATCCATTCTGACTGGAGTTACAGGAATTCCAAACCTTGCTCAGTTACAAAATTTTACACTAGCAAATACTTTGCAGAGCTAAAATATGCTTTGAACAGGAGAAGGCACTTAATGGGCCATGGGTTACAATTCATGTCTGAACTCACGATGACAAATATGTACTTTCTGCATGAGTGGCACCATATTCTCCATGATGTATAGTCAACAATGCATGTAGGTAAATAAAGTTTAGGCTATCTTTAATAGGTCCAGTCCACTATAAACACAAAAAACGCTAAGGTAATAAACCTAAGAATTATAATAAATTGTTCTTCCTGAAGTTTTATCAAAGTATACTCATATACTAGAATAAAAACTACTAGACAAATGAAATGTATCAGTTTTACACATTCTAAAAGGGAAAAAAAGGATTTCTGAGGCAAAAAGTAATCCTAAACATGTTTTATTTCACTGACTTACTTTTCCCTTTCTTGGGAGTTAGATCACGACTTAAGTATTTAAAAAGTTTTTCTTCTACCCTGCCATCCATGATGAAAAGCAATATCAGACATTAGAGAAAATGTGTGACCAAATTACTGAGCAAGGCCTGGAAACAGACGCCAAACACAGGTCCCATGAGCCTCCTGGCTCCAGAAGCTTTCAGGCAAACCCAATTCTCTTCTCCATCCTTTCATTTCCTACAGCAATAAAAGACAAAGTACTATCCAAAATCAACTTCCTTAGAGGATTGAAATTCTTGGGGGGAAAACAAATGAATGAGGTGCACAGTTCTGTATCATAGTTTTTTCCACATGGGCTTTTCTAGCTGATGCAAGAAGACCCTATGAGACCACTGCTAAGATACTCTTTGACATTATAAACCATGCACCTTCATACCTGCATACTCACCAAGAATGCGAAGTGCTCACTGAGATCTCTAAATACTGTCAGTAATCAAAAAAAATTTTTATATTCTAGGAGTACATTTTAAAAGAGTAGATAACCTACAATAACTTCTCATATAATATTTGGAGTTTTCACAACCGAATTGTATAAAATCATATGTTGTCTATCATATCTTTATCATAAATTTACCTTAGTTTGTCAATACAGGTTTTATATTCATTCACTTTATAAAGAAATAACCAACCCTTTCTTAGCATTTATCTTAGTTTTAAATGGCATCTGAGTCAAACTATATTTGTTGATACACTCGATTATTTCACATACAAGCCTAATTTAAACTAATGGCATCTTTATTTTTCAAAGTAGGATAGAAAATAAGAGCTATTATGGATCTACTCTTCATGAATTATGAAGACATCAAGTTGGCAAAATATTTCTATAAAGAATTTATTTTTAAACCCTTTGCTGAATTACTCACTATGTATATTAATTCAAAAAATACAGGCAGAGACTGAAAATAGTCTCCTCAGACAATTAACTCTCAGAGAACTCATCTTTCACATGCTTTCTATATTGATACCAGACTAGAGAAAGGTATCACGTTTATTTAATGGATGAAACATTATCTTTTAAGCAAACGTTGCTGTTTGCCTACTTCTAGATGGCTCATTCATTCTTTGGCGTTTGGGGATGCTAACGCAGCCTAGTGTCGGCTGTAAGAACCCAGTTGGAATTGGTAGGGCTGTGATAGACTACTCCAGTAAGGTTTCATCTACAAGTTTACAGCCATCAATATTCTGAAAGATTAGCTATTTCAAGCTGCAAACAAGTGGTCAAGACCATGCATTATCATATGGACTAAAGTGTGCCTTTCTCCCCAAATTAATATATTGAAATCATCGTCCTTTGGTACCTCAGAATTCAATGGCAGGGCCTTTGAGAAATAAGATAAAATTGAGTTAAACTAGTCACTGAATCCTATGTAACTGGTGTGCTTATATGAAGAAACAGGCACAAGGGGAAAACATGAGAAGACACATGGAAAACACAGCCACCTGCAAGTCACAGAAAGGGCCCTCAGAAGAGCCAATCCTGCCACTGCCTCGTGATCTCAGATTTCCAGCTTTGAGAAGTTTGAGAAAATGAATTTTTGTTAAATCACCTATACAGTGGTATTTTGTTGTGGGAATTCTAACAAACAATTTCAATAACCTCTTTTCCCAGGTATGGCAGCTTTGGGAAAGGGAACAGAAATGAGAGGGTCAGTGGGAAATATTTCTCCTTTAAATACTTTGCTCAATGATTTTGCACTTGGTCCTTCCAAGCCCTCACCTAAAATACCCAAGGTCTTCTCATCCAACCTTTTTGTACACAAACCCCCTGAAGACACAGCTATTAATTCATCACCTGTCCCTTGGTCTTGTAGTCTGTGCATCTTTCCATGTCACCCCTCCTACCCCCCAAGATAACCAAACTCTTATACCATTGTTCCACACCAAGTAAATTTTACAAGTGTGTTCGAGAAGTCAAAATGTCTTTTGTTTACATAATATTTTGGGGCAAACACGCTACAAAGAACACAAAATAAGTATCTAGAAGGGAGAATTGGAGAAGAGTTCTTAGAAAAGAAAGTGCTTGGAAAGGGGCAATTTTGTAACAATCAGGAAAGTTTTACTGGGTGTGGTGGTGCATGCCTATAATTCCAGCATGCTTGGAGGTTTAAGCAGGGAGATTACAAGTACAGGTTCAACTTGAGCAAGGTAGAGACCTAACGATGCCCTGTTGCTAAAAACAAACTATCTCAAACACACCAAAAACATGGCTCAGGGCAAAGGCTCTGTTCAATCCTCAACACGACAACAAAATTAATTAATTAATTAATTGAAATTTTTTTTGAAAAAGATTTCTTTTTCAAAACAACTTATTAATGCTTAGAAAATTATTACTTTCATGCTACAAATACAGTCACTAACACACTAGGATGAAATGTAAGGCTGCATTTCATTGACCTATCCTAAGGAAACAATTCTAAAGCTGCAGTGTGCACCAGAATGTCTTAGAGGGCTTGTGAACTCAGATTGCTGAGCCCCATTTCCAGAAACTCTGACTGTGTGGATGAAAAATGGACCTGGAGAATTTGGATTTCTCCCAGGTTCCCAGGTAAACCGGGTACTGCTGGTGGTGCTTTGAGAGCCACTACTCTAAAAGACAAACACAAGCACTGACAAGATTTCAGAGGCTACAGGATTTTTCTACAGCCATGAAAAACCATTTTCATAACCGCAAATATTTTCTTTAGTTCAAATAATACTCCGCGTTGAAAAAAAGGGCTATTATCGGTGGGTTTTGCCTAATTTTATCCATCATTTAGCCAATGCGATGACAACTGACAACTCAAATTAAGCTGCTTTTCTGTTCTTTTTCAGCCACAGTTTAGGAAGAAAGTAAAGAAACAAGGCAATGGCTATGTAACTCTCTTCCTTCACCTAAAAATAACTGGTTAATAATTAGCAATTTGAATTAGAGAGCTAATCTAGAGAGAGAACTAAAATCTGCCAAGTAGATAATGATTAGTAATTGGCTAGTGTTTGTACTGGCTGTTAAATTAGGAATGGATAAAAGCCTGAAACAGCTATCTTAGCCTGCAAATGCATATTTTTTATTCTTAAATGCAAATAAAAACCCTTAATATTCTAGTTCTTACAGTCATTAATTCACCAGATGCTTTTGCCTCCTTACCTTCTACCAGTATCTGCTGCTCTACTTCATTTCCTGAGATATACCATATTCTCTATTTTCTCTTTTCCTTGCCATTGTTCAAGAAAGTCACTGTACTGGCTGACTACATCCTAACATAGATATTCCTTGTTTCTCACTGCCGTCAATTCCTTGTTCATTTATGCAGAGTTGAATATGATCAAGACACACCCCCAAGGCGCTACAAGAGCCCAGTCCAGTAGTATGGATTCCCAAGGTCTTCTGCAAGTGGCTTTTAAATTTTGGAGGTTTAACTGCCTCTCAACTATTCATGAGTCTCCATTTTCCTTTCCAATTTGTTTTATTTATTGGGTGCCCACCTTTATCACACTTTCTGTGGGCCAACGTTTCTGTGCTCACCACACACATAAAATCATGTTAATCATCATAACAATTCCAAGAGCTAGGCTCTGTCTCACACTGCACTTTATAGATGAGGACAAAGAACCAGCATAATTTCAATTTTCCCAAGGTTACATGATTAAGAAGTAGCAAACGAAGAATTCAGTCTCCAGAACCTGGCTTCAGGGTCCATGATCTGCCAGCATCTCACTCTGCTGGCCCTCAGCCCTGCTGCCACATGCCATCCCTCCTATTTCTGCTTTTCTGTCCTCCAATTAGTTTCATTCCTGTGCTGTTTATGCTCTATTTCCCTATATATCACCTAAATATTCTTGCGATGTACACTTTTTCTCCAAATTGCTAGGCTTTCTCAGTTTTTTTGAAAAAAGTGTTAAATTTTCAGTTTATTTTCAAAGTTTGTTTAAAAATTTTATTAAACAACACAAGGTGAAGTGAAAGAGGTTTTCTATGTGGACTAAGCTGAAGACTGTGAGTTTGGGTCCTTAACATTGCTGCATCCCAAAATCCTATTTTCTTTTTAAATAATACAAATCCTTTAAAGATAATCTACAAGTTGTCACTTCCTTGATCCCTAGACACTTTTTTCTTAAATCTGAATAACTGCTATATTCACAACCAGTGTAGAATTCTCTAATGTTTCATAGGATTTTTATATTATCTTACAATACTCATTTTTTGCCCATGAGAATTGTTCTTGGAAAGGGCCATCGTTTTACAGAGCCCTGGATACTGTTTTATACTTCTCTCATAATCCACATTATATCAAGGATAGAACTTGATGCTAAATAAACCTCTATGAATATCTGTTGAGTTTTTGGTCTTTTTATACAGACCTGGCAACTTTTTTGTATCAGTGACAAATACTAATAGCTGTTTTATGTGAATACATACATACACATATAACATCAATGGAGTACCTGCTTTGATAAAATTCATTAAATATTTCATTTCTAATTTCCAACCCACCTAATGAATTGATTGTATTATTCTTTGGTCTTTTAAAGATTAAAAAAATTAATTTTTGATATATTAAATTGCTTATCTAATTTTATACATCACAAGTAATATTTTTTAGATTGAAGTTCAGGTTCATCAGGCTGTAAAATCCCTAGTTCTTTTCTTGATTTCACACAGTCTCTACAAGCCCAGGTAAAAGTCAGTCCTCTGACTAGTCAATCTTGATTATCATTTGCAAATTTTTTTAAAGGTGGAGCCTTATTACTTTCCTAAAGGGCAGATAAAGGACCAACATCACTTGGAAATAATACAGCTGGAAATTCTCCACTGATTTTTAGAGATCACTAACAAAGAAACTCATACCTTAAAGAAGTTTATGGCTTATAACATGTAGCGCATTATAGTACAGCTGTGGATCTAATATTAACTGAATGAATTTGATGAAAATACTTTTGTAGCAGATTTATATTGGATGTGTGGGGAAGACAGCAACTATGAGATTCTGAAAATCCTGATATCATTTGCACACTAAGTAGTTATTTAAGAGAATACTCCATCACTTATGCAGAGTATGTAACCATTTTCAGGGATATATTTTAATGGCAGAAGAACTGCAGTGGCATTTCAGTAATATATATATATATATAGCCTTTGAAAAACATTAGGTTACCAGGGCCGAACTTTCATGAAGGGCATCAGTACCCTTGTATGAGAGGTCCCAGGAAGCTTTTCTGCCACTTCACCAGAGGAGGGCAGAACTAGAAGGCTCTATCTGTGAACCAGAGTGGGGCCTCAACAGACACCTAATTGGTCATTGCTTTGTTCTTCAATCTTCAACCTCCAGAACTGTAAGAAATAAATTGCCACGGTTTACAAGCCACTAAGTGTGCAAAATTTTGCTACAGCAGTTTGAACAAGCTATGATGATTAGTGACCACCTTATCTGTCAGCACAGTTCCAAAGCACATTTTATGTTCTCCAAAAAAATTTGTGTTGGTACTTTTGGTAATGAATTAGTAGCTTCCAAGCCTGGCATGGGTCACTTTGCTTCATTCCAAAATCTCTAAAGACTTTTTTTGGTCACTATCCTCATCTTTCTTATTCCAGTTTAACTGACATCTCTCTGATACCTTTGTTTTCTTCCCCAAGTAGTATTTTATCTTTTGTCCCGGTCCAACCGGGCTCTGGGTACATCACTGTTGGAGACTGCATTGGATCATGAAGAGAGGATATCAGTAATAAAATGCAATACTTATCATTATTGTATTGTAATTATTACATACTTCCCTATCCTAATATTGAGGAAGAGTTCTTTGAGAGTATAGAATAAATCTTATTTTTTTGTTATATCCCTCACCTTACATACAAGGCAATGGATGTTAAGTGAATGAATAAATGAATGAGTACAATATAAATATCAAGGTGATTAGGATGGCAGTGAGACTGTTTAGTATATCTAAGCAAAAACATAACTCTCACTGTGCAAACCAGCAAAGTATATATCATACCAATAGTGACACACTGCTTTTTATATTTTACATTTACTCCATTTTATCCAAGAAGGAGTGAGCCACAACATCACTTATGAGTCAAACAGAAATCATTTTATAGTCTTTAATGTAAAATGTTTTATACAAATTTGTTAAGTCCAAAGGAAAAACAATTGAGACAAAATATTAAAGAGAAATTCCATATAGTATAATAGCTACTGTAAGCTTTTACTGAATCTATGGTTTTTCGTAGTGGTATAAGTGCCTAATACAAATACTTCAAAGATGTATTTCCCAGGGAGATTTGTTTATAAAAGAGATAAAAAAGAGATAGTCCTGAATTTTCTGTGGGATCTTTCTGAGTTTTATAACATTTAAACACACTTTTCTGTGCTTAAGTTATAAAAGGATGGAACAGTTTCATTTAAAAGAATCAGAACTCACCAACAGCAAAATGGACAAAGTCATGCAATATAGAAATAAATAGTTTCATGAAAGTGATTTTCATTATTTTGAGTTTCACATATACAAAAAGTAGAAAAGAGGAAATCAAGCCAACTTTAATTTAAAATCACCTTCTTTTCTTTAATTACAAAAGCTCCAAAAGCAACATATTCGAGTGAGAGAGAACACAGCATTGTTGTCAAAAGAGCAATCTCATTGGATTAAATGCTGGGAGCATGTTGGATAAAGCTGTACTGTGTCATCGCAAAAGATCAATAATTGGGGAACTATGCCATGAAGCCCT